>JAQQAE010011913.1:0-13388 GCA_029823295.1 Pseudamia nigra | reverse complement strand
ACCAAAGAGGAGATTTATGGATGTGGTGAAAGAGGACATGAAGGTAGTTGGTGTGAGAGAAGAAGATGCAGAGGATAAGGTGAGAAGGAGGCAGATGATTCGCTGTGGCGACCCCTGAAGGGAACAGCCAAAAGAAAAGAAGATTCAAACTTGGACAAAACAATGATACTGACTGTCACGAAGATTTCCAACAGCAAAATAACTTTTAGCACCCACTGGCACACATAACCTGTTTGCAGTAGGAGCTAAAGGTAATTCTTTTTTGCCTCTCCTGAGCGTCCACTGACCTGCCTGCAGGTCTGTCCAAAGCAGTAACTCAATCGTGCAGACTTCTCCCTAACATCTAATTACAATGACAACTCTGCATTTCCATAGCCTGGCATTCAGACAATTTGGCTCCCTGAAGAGACATGCAATTAGTTTCAATAAAATCTCCCCATCAGAGAGAGACAGAGAGAGTCTAATTGCTGAAACAGATGGAGAGCAACGTTGATGTTTTCGCTTTAATGTGTGACTTGCGCTGAAGAGGTCGATGTACACGTAAGCTTTAATTAGCAAAGGGGAAAAACCACTGACAGTTTAACACACCATGACAAAAACATAGTGATTCAATTCCAGTGTCATCCACATGGGCCTGCCTGGACAGCCAATCAATGAACTACCCAGCATTTAGGTGAGTAGCTAATTCCACCGTGGCTGCCACTGTAGAAACCTCCAGATAAGTAAACAACAAAAGAAAAGAGGAGCAAGAGCTGAGTGACATGGCCAGAAATGTGCTCATGGTAAAATGTTAGTATCAGGTTAGGGATGTGCAATTAATCACACTGCAATCACAATAATAATTGCAATCACAAAATTACCCTGTGCAATTATTATATTTGTAAAATGAACATATGATGAGAATTTAAAGGCCCCTACTTAAGTGGTTTGGGGTGATTTATCAATGGAAGAAATGAAATGGAAAAAAATATATCCTGTCCTGTGCAAAACATGCAAAAAACAAAAAAATTATTTCAAGTTTTTTAAATGTTGTATATCTGTGGATAGGGCTATATATTGGTTAATAAATTACAGCTATTTTCTCAGCATCACATTTTCCCGTGATGTGTTCTGATGCTTCCTTAACCATCAAGCCTCACTCACTCAACAGAGCAGAAGGCAACATACTTTTAAGTTTTCAAGTCATCTTCAAGTTTTTGTATGTTTATGCGAGTTTGTATGTTTGCCTTTATACTGCTCACATAATCACAGTTACTGCAATATGACTTTCACCAAGTCGTGGATCTCCAATATTAGAAACACTGTAAATGTCAAATCACTGTTTCTTTGAAGACACTGTAAAACAAGAAGAGTGTAATAGAAAACATGCTATAAGACAAATGATGCAAACTAGACTAGAATAATGTGAAAGAGAAATGGTGTAAAAAACTAAATGATCATGAGGGAAAAAAAAACATAAAAAGAAATCAAGATATGACAAAGTAAGATAAAACATGTAACAAGACCAAGAGATGCAAAAAGATGAAAATTACATAAAAGATGCAAGAAGAACAAAATAATGTAAAAGACATAATGGGACAAAACCCAAAAAGACAAAAACCATGTAAAAGCATGACAAGACAAAAAACATAGTTGGACCGAGACACAGTGCAGTAAACTAGACTAATTACATTATGATAGCTGACTGACGCAGAGTTTCCCCAGTTCTTGGTCAATCACCTTCAGGCAGATTATTAAATTAACACTAAAAAAAGAAAATGAAACAGTCACCTGAATGAACAACAATCAACAACATAAGACTGAACCATTCATAAAATAGACTAAATGGAAAAAAATAATGAAGAATACAATCAAAAAAATGACTAAAAGTTAAATAGAACACTCAACAAAAAAGATAATTGAGACAGCAAAACAGTGAAGAAACTGAACATTGAGTGACGTCCATTTTGGGTCCTGACTAAGTTTGGGGTAGAATTTGTGTACTTGTACCAAGACAGCGACGTATCAACACAGGCTTTTGGCACTGATCGAAGCTCAGACTGGTTCCTGTGTCCCGTGACGAACGCTGACACAGGTGGATCATGTGACTGGAGTGTGGATAAACAGACTGCCCTTCAGCATGATAACCTGATGCTGACAGATAACTATCAGATGACAAAATCATACAGGAAATGCTTGACAAAGTGAGTCCGATGACGCTGACCTGAGTTTAACCCTAACCTGACCATCTGATGACACCAACTTTAATCCTCATCCAAACCCTGTGATAAAAAGTTGACAATGATTCCAACTTTTCCCAGAATGTTATGTTGTCAGTTTATGATCAGCATAGTTAGCAGATGCAGCCTCATTCTTGAACTTCCAAAGCAGCCAAAGCCAGATGTCTCCATAAACCTGTAGCACCAGTACGCTCTTTAACAATGTAATTTGATTACTTGTCTTCAGTTCAGTTCCAGTTAGTTCCAGAGTGACTTGTGCAAGATGCAAGTCACTTCCCTCATCTTAAAAGAGAACTGAATCTCTACAGGTGCACAAGCGAGAAGAAATATCTGGGTTGTCATTTTGAGCACCACCTAAATCAAATTCATATCAAATTAGTAGCTGTGTTTTCCTAAAATGTAAAGCAAATTTTAATCAAACTTCTAAAAAGTCACCTGTATAAGAAAGCATTTATGTGCAATTACATAAAATGTTTTTGTCGAGGAATAATCAACATATTTGGGAAGAACATTTTACTCCTTTTCCACTGGCAGTTGTGTTCAGCTTGATTCAGGTCAGCATGGAGGATCTGTCGTTAGCATGCTGCTATTCCACTGCCCACACATCAGTAATTCAGGATCAGTGAAGCACTCATCTGGTCTTGTATTGGCTTGTTGGAAACCAAAATCATGTATATACTCCCAATTGGCAGTGGAAACACAAAATAGCTGTGCCAAGGTAAACCGGGTCAAGCTGGTACTGGCAGTGGAAAAGGAGAATTTGTTTCCTCATCAGTCAAAGCCTTTTGGTTTTACATTTCACTGGAATATGTGTGAAGATGTTACAAACATCTTCAGTAAACATTTATCTGAAGTGGCTGATTAACTGTTTGTATGTCAAAATTCTTTTGAAAAAGGTACTTCCCTTGTGTGCATGCACTATATTTTATGTACTATATTCTATATTCTCTGCATATTCCAAGATGACGATGGGGTTCAGGGAGTACGAGACATCATTTTCACACATGGATTGGCCACCACAGAGTCCAGTCCTTAACCCCATTAGGACTCTTTGGGATGTGCTGGAGAAGACTTGGTGCGACTCTCCCATCATCAATACAAGATCTTGGTGAAAAATGAATCTCTGGTCGGAGATAAATGCTGCGACACTGCAGAAGCTTATCGAAATGATGCCACAGCAAATGCATGCCATAATCAAAGCTAAAGGTGGTCCACTGAAATATTAGCGTGTGTGACTTTTTTGGGCCAGGCAGTGTATTTAATATGGATGTTGAGGTTTCACACTACACAATATTTATGGAAACAGTAACAATTTAAAAACTTCATTAAGTTCACAATGTTATTTTTAGTTGCTACAAGTAAATGCGTGCATTTTTTTGCAAAAGTTTGAGATCCTTTAACTCCTGAGATCAGGTGTTTGGAGCATCTTCTCTGTCAATCTGATAAACCGTTAAAACATGTCTGATGGTTCAGTTAATGAGGAGATTAAATTGTTCCTAATATGTAAAAGCACATGTCAGCTGGAAATCAGAAATATGATGCACTACTTCATAAACTTTGCTATTTAAAGCCATGTGTAATGTCACCTACAGAGTCGCCTTCTGACAACATTACATGGCTTACGTCATTTATCATCTTTCTGGAAATACATGTCACCCACATTTAGTAAGTTTTCAAAAGTTTGCCTCAAATTTACTTGACATGTTATGGAACCAGGCCTTTTGTGTCAAGGACAGGATACTTGTTCGACCATTTTATTATTGCGTGATGTACTAATACGCTGTGAAGCCACTTGATCAAACTCTACCTGTCTTGGAAAGCATCCAGTAGTCTTGGGTCCAGGATGTTTTCTTCTGGCTCCCACGTGTTGTATCTGTCAGACAAGAAAAAAATTGTTGTGAAGGGAGGACACACCAATTTATGGCTGGCACATAGCCTTGAGGTTTCAGCCTTGAATTGTGAAGTGCCTAGAGATAATCTTGGTTTAGTACTGGCGCTATACAAATACAGTTGAAATGAAATGTATATACAGTATACTGTATATCACATACATGAACTCATACTTTCATTTCTCCATTTTTAAAATAATCTTTTTACGTCTTTATTTCTGTTTTGATCTTTTACATCATCAACATTTTGCATCTTGTATATTTCTTTTTGTAGCCTTACATCAAAAATATGAGAAGTTTCAGTGTGACATCTTTGACCATATGGACCAGTTTTAGCCTGACATACAGCTTTATCCTGTAAATTTCACCAAAGCTTATGTTTGGAAGCTTATAAACATACTTAGACACTTGCAGTCCCTGTGGAGTAACTTTTACGCACATAAAAGGACGGCAGGGAGGGGGGCTTTGAGGGGCTTGTCCCAGCCCCCTTCATTCAACTGTAGATATACGAGCATTTCTAAAAACACAGACTTCAATTATAGGCATGTCTTTCCTTAATTGGCACACTGGGGATTGCATACATTGTAAAACCACATCCATCATCGCGGCCAAGGCGTCAAGCACCCAAAGCAACAACGCGTAACCGCCCATATGCGCGCCCACGCTTATCCAAACACATACATCCAGCTCTGTTTTGAATTTCCATCTTGTCTCATTAGTGTGTTGTTATTTTAATTTAGGACTAGACTTACTTTGGAGACCATCCCCTCCACTTCACCAGATACTCAGTCTTCCCCTGTGAATGGAAAGAAACAGGAGAATCAGCGACACATTCACCTACTTTACGCAGCAACATTCACTGTGGATTGCGCCGTCATCTTAGAAATGATGCTGTGTGGTGGGGAAGCCCGTGTAATTCATAAAAGAAACCCAAACAGGAATAACCCCCCTCTCCACTAGAAATGTCCTTCAGAGCTCTTGTGACCAACCTTTCTGCTGCGCTTCTTCTCGATGCTCTCCACCGCAAAGACGTGCTCTCCCGCGGCGGGTAGCTCCATTTTCCAAAACCGCTCTTCTATTTCCACCTTATTGCCTTTTCTTTATTATCCTTGCTCTGCCTATATATATTTATCTTCCGATGTGACACAGAAGCTCCCCCGCCTCCTCCTGTTTTCTCTACACCTCCTTCTCTTCTTCTTCTCCTACCCTCGCCCCTCGGAGAGTCCTCGCTCTGCAGCCGAGTTGAAGCCGCAGCTAGAAAACACTTCATGCAAATAGCAGTTAGAGTGACGTCAGAGCAAGAGGAGGGCATCGGGGCGGGGGTTGTTCCCGTGGTGTGTTCACGGACTGTCGGAGAAACAGCACTCACGACTGAACAATGCGTAACAAGGCTGCTAGGATATCGAACGAGTAGGATATCGTGGACTATAACCATAATTTGTAGTGTAATATGAAAAAACAGGCAATTAAAGGCTACTTTATAGCGTCAAATTGAGTTGCAGTGATGTGCACCACAGAATCATGTCTGTTTCTAATGCAGTGTTGTCTCAGATCCCCCACATCACACTCATCTAGTTTTAGTTTCCAGCTCAGTTGTGATGTACAGAGATTTCTTTAGATCGTCTGAATCTTTTAATATTATGAATTGTACAAATTGAAATCCCCCATTTCTTCGTCATGTCACACTGAGAAACACTATTCATAAATTACTGCACTATTTGCCTTTACATTCTTTCACACAGTGGTGAACCCCTCACCATCTTAAGACTCACCTTCTCCAGGATGCTTTTTTTTACACCCAGTCCGTTGTCATTAACTTAATTAATTATGAAATATTACACAATGTATGTTTTGTCACTTTTCCAGTCTTGCCATTGCCATTGCCAATGTGTTGCAGGCATCAAAATCCAAAATAGGCAAATCATTTTGAAAAGAGGGTGACCTTTGTCTGTTTATCTATTTGATATGTTGCCTTTGTGCTACTTTCAGATAAATATGGGGCCTTGGAAATCATCAATGTATTGCAAATCATCACATCATGTGCCTGCTTCGAAAACGTAAAGAGCAGGAAGTTACCCAAGTTTGTGTCAGAATATAGGGAATAAGATGATTGGGGGTCTTTAGTCGGTTGAAATTTGCACCTTCTCTACCCTCACTCGCATTCAAACTGAACCTTTATTACATTGACTATTCTGGTAATTTCTTCACATGCTTCACATGTCATTTATTATGAATGACACAGACTATTTGAAAATGCACTTTTCAGACAGTGTCTGGGAAGAACTGCAGCATTTTCTGTCTTTGGCAGCAATTTATACAGGTCATCTTTATCTTGTAGGTCTTTTTCAGCTTCTGGACTGATACATTTTCTTGAAGACATGGCATAATGTCTTCAAGAAAACAAATCAGTCAAGAAGCCGTAAAAAGACCTACAAGAAGCAATATTTTCCCCACTGGCTGGTTTCACTCATTTCCATTGGCTCATCCTGCTATGGATGAATAACCTGAAATCTATTGTTTGAAGGAAAACCAGCACATTGTATATTCATACTATTTTCACTGAAACAATACGTTCTCTCCAAAGGTAGAGCTGAAAAAGCAGGCGCTGAAGCGAGACCCTGAACGCATCATCTCTCCCTGGTGTGTAGAATGATCTACAGGAGTGATCTAACTGCTCTTCGCTGTGAAAAAAGAGAATGATTCATCCTTAAACACGGTGGCCTGAATGTGAAGCTCGCCAGCTCTGAATGTGGCAGCTCTGCAAGGCCTTCCCTAACACCCGATGGGGCATTTACCTGTGCATCCTCATTGTACCGCCTCATCCAGAATGCATTCGCAGGGGGGGACATCTTGTATTTGGTGTACTATTTGGCAAGTCGTCATTAACAGAACATAGAACATAGGCCTAACCAAGCTTATGGAGATAAAGCCAGCAGACAATCTGACAATGATTCATATGAACAAGGCCGTTTGAGGGAATCTAGGGGAAATAAGGACACAATCCCCCTCTGATTCTCTTATATTGTGTAAATCCTTGCCTGCGTGGGGTTAAATTGCTGCCACTGACTAAATTTCCATATCCTCTAAGTCAAGGTCACGCAATGACATTTTGAAAAGCACTGAGGATTTTCTGATGGATCTGAAGACCCCGGTTCTACGGCTGTCGATGTAGGTCAGCATCCTCCAAAACGCCGCCGGGGCTGCGCTCCAGCAGGGGGTATTTCTCCGGATTAGACAGGCCAAGCCAGTTTCATTCTCACTGGCACGGATGACTCACATGAACTGGTTCAGGCCTGAAGCTGAGACAATGCACACACAGGCATTTCAGCTAAAGATGGAACTAAAATCAACACCTGAGCAGTAAGGAAACATTCCAGTCAGTACATTTTGTGTCGAACGTCAATCACTGCAGTTTATTTAACAGAAATAAAATTAACACAGTGTTCCAGACAATGAACAAAGTAAGCAACAAGTTGAACAACAATGAATAAGCCATAAAATGTGGAGAACTGAATTAAATAGGAACAAAATCACCTCCAAATGAACAAACACGGAACAACATATCACCTAATGAATAGCAAAGATCAAGAAAGATCAATAACAAACACAGAAATAAACCAAAAAATACTAAATGACCAAGAAAATAAAAAGTGATCAAGAAAATGAACAAAATATGCGACAAACTAATACAAATGAACAAAATAAACAATAAATTAGACAATCCTGAATAAAATTGAACAAGAAAAATCCCCCAATCCTCCGTGAACTCTAGGCGCAGATTGCTCTTGACTCAAGTTTCAATTACTCTTTGTTAATTATTACATTGGCATCTATAACAGCAAATGAAAATTGACACCTTCCTTCCAAAACAAACATGGAAAATGCTTCACGACACATGCCTTGCGTTGTATTAACCAGTGGGATCAAATAAAATTCAGCAGCTGAGGGGTTAAAGTGCAGGGTTCCCGCAGGCTGCGCCGCTCGGCCTATTGTAAAAAGGCACGACTGTCTCTCCTTATAAGGCAATCGGTGTAAATAAGCAGCGCGATATGACATGAAATGAACGGTGCAGTGTATCCACAGCTGGAGATTTGCTTTAAAACCTTCCAATAAACTATAGGGTTGTTAAAACCCCCATGACGAGCTGCTCAGTGGTTCCCTCTCTGCTGCCGCACGGGGAGCAGAGAGCGAAGCCACGCGAGGTGTTTGTAATTCAGCTGCGTCATTCCTGAATTAAACCTTAAGACAAGCTGCCTTCAGTCAAAGGGAAGAGGATGTGAAATATGTTACATTAAGGCAATAAGTAGAAACCCGCTGCGTTTATGGAGGTTTTACGCGAGCGCGAGATCATTCAAATGCCACCTGTCCGTCACAGACTCAAACATGAAACGAATATTTCACAAACGCGGCTCATAAAACCGATAAGAGTGGAGCTGTAGGAAGGAAAAAATGGCCACCGCCGCTGCACATGACGTGCGTGTGGAGACTCACACGGTTTGTGTACACGGCACGTGCTCCGCGGACGGGTGAAATGTGACGCAGCACGTGCGCGAGATGTTAATGGCAGCTTGAAACTTCACCTGAACCGCAGCACGAGCAGATTCATAAACCCTGTCTTCATGTCCGAGTGTGTGAAGTGAAGCAACAATTTAGAAAAATGACAATTAAGATTCAACGCAGACACAAAATTCAGTCACTGTTTTCATGTCATTTAATCGATTTTCATATAAGATAAAGCTGAATAGCAATATTTGTTAAAACAAAAAGAAAAAAATGGTTTGGGAACAAGCAAAAAGCTTGGATGTATTTTTTAAGTAATTTTATGGGAATGCCCTCAATCATCTCAACATAATTTAATAAAAACAGAAAGGAATGATGCCAAATTTTCAGGAAAAATGACATTCCTACATTAAATATCCTATTATGGTTGGAAACAATAGGCAGGAGCAGGTACAGGTTGAGTGAAAACTGAACTTTGTGAGAAAGATCTGTACCCCCAAAGATGTAAATGTAAATGTGTTCAAATTTAAAGGATATTAAGATGTATGAGAGTGACGATTGAAAATATGTGTTTCATTTTGGTTCAACGCTGTAAAAGCCACTGTGAATCAAAATGAACAAATAAAAAAAAAACACCACATTAATAACATGAACCAAGACATAAATGAAACAAAAAATGAACGGAAATAACCAAATTAAAGAAAATGTTTGACAAAATCAGCCAAAACAAGGAGAAAAAGATGAGGAGGAAGAAGAAGATAAGGAGAAAAAATGGGGAAGAGGAGGAAGAGGAAGGAGAGAGGAGAAAGAGGAGGCAGATGGGCACAAAGAAGGAGGAGGTAGAGCAGAAGGAGCTTGGTGAGGAGGAGGTAAAAGAAGCAGAGGTGGAGGAGAAAAGAGCAGGAGGAAGAGGTGTGAGGAAAAGGCAAAGACAAAAATTGGAAAAAAAAAGGAGAAACAGGAAGGCGAACAGGAGGAAAAGGAGGAGCAGGTGAGAATGAGGCCGGCAACTGATGTTAATGGGCATTAGTGAAAAGATACCATGACGTCAGTTCTTTCTGTGTGAGTGTGGACATCTGATGAAGATGACATTTCCACGTGGGAAGAAGTGATGCGACGAGTGCGTTACAGCTCCTTCACCACAGATCAAATGACAGCGCAGGAAAAACAGGAGCATGGAATGTCACTGAAAAAGATGTGGGAATGGAAGGACATGAATGTCAGCTGGAGTAGTAGAAAAATAATCTGATGAGTTGAAAAGAAGACGTTAATTCCACTGAAAAGGGCACTGAGTCATGTCCTCATTTATCACGTGCTTTAAGATATTTAATGAGTCTGAGAATCATGAAAAATCCAAAAATGCTGAAAAAATTCAGATCAGTCATTATCACTGATCATGTGGCTAATTGTCTTAAAATGATTTTATTCAAGTTTAAAGTCTTATTGTTTGTCCTGAGTAAAGGTTATTTGTGGATGTAGACAAAAATAGACAAAAAAGAGAAAAAAAACAAGGCGCAAAAAGTGTAAAATGCCATGAATCATATGAAAAATGCATCAAAATGTGCAAGAACCAAACAGTCTGACAGATGACAAATATGTGAAAAGACAAAAAGAGTGTAAAAAT
The DNA here is from genome assembly GCA_029823295.1 of Pseudamia nigra. Classification (NCBI taxonomy): domain Eukaryota; kingdom Metazoa; phylum Chordata; class Actinopteri; order Kurtiformes; family Apogonidae; genus Pseudamia; species Pseudamia nigra. The sequence goes on along the minus strand of JAQQAE010011913.1, from coordinate 3,156 downwards.
GTGAAAAAATCTAAAAGAAAATTGACATTATAAATGACAAAAGACATTAAAATGAGAAAAAAACAAAAACAAAACTGCCATAAAGACAAAATAAAATGTAAAAAGTAACAAGAAGAAAATAAGTATAGTCTAATTTAGAATCCATTCTCCTTTCATGACATTAAATCAAACATAAATTGAGAAGAATCAAAATTCTCAACACCATCACAGTGTTCAACCTTAGTTCTGAAAAAGCTCAGCCAGGTGGTAAAGCTGTAAAGCACAGCGCTGTAGTTACAAATACCATGTCACACTGTGCCTTACTGCTCCCTGCGCCCAGTAGCCTCGTCAACTTCTCTTGGCTCATTTGTGTGTGGGATGGATCAACACTCAGTGGGAACAAGGACTGTGGTCTGACCAACCACTATTCAGGTGTTTTTAAAAAGAAATGGACGCCATGTTATTCATACCAAAGACGGAACTGCTGTCGAATGTGTATTTGTAACCATAAGTCTGTCCTTTAGACCTTGATCCTGAGTGTCTCCAGGTCTGTCAGTGAGCCATGAATGACAGGACCCGGATAGAACTGATTTGGTCTTGTCTAGGGCTCAGAGATGCACAGTTTGTATCCTCTGAGCAGTGTGCACTATGATGTATTAGGAAGGTGGAGATTCCCTTGAATCTTTTGATTCTATTACATGGTGTGTGAAATATTCAAATCCCTTCTAATACTTCTTCAAAGAAGGCAGGTCTTAAACATTTCAGTAAATTTGTCATGTGTTTAATGAAATTGTACACATTTAGAACTGAAGAAGCCACTTGAATGACTGGCAAGTCATCTTCAAGAAAACATATCAGTCCAGAAGCTGAGGAAAAAAACCTGTAAGATTTTTGAATGATTGTAACCAGTGATCTCTATTCCTGGATTGGACAGATCCTGTCGGATAGTTCTGGACCCGAGGGCACAGAGCACCGCCATTTTTAAAGAGTGCTAGTGTGCATGTAAACAAACAGATGTCAAGGCTAAATCTCTAGTTCATTCGTGATCAATCATTCATGAAACAATTCAATTTTTAAACCTGCACCACTGTGTGGCATAATATTTCTGTTTTTATTGCGATAGATACAGAACGTTTATGATTTAGCTACCATTTTGACAGATGTATCCAGTCCACATAGTGCACATATATATGCTTTGTGTTATTTGTTATTGTCTATGGACAGTGAATTGATTACACCAAGATGAGTAGCTTTGGGTCAACGGTCAAGGTGTCATTGAACTTTAGGCTGACATGAGATTAGAGTTCATTTCTCTTTCAGTTTCCAGCTAAAGCGATGTACTTCACAGTGTTTAGATTTAGGTTGGACTTTCTCTCTGGTGAATGCTTGGAACTGGTTTACCACTGTCTGATATCTAATGTTACAGTTTTTCCTGTTATCTTGAGGCCATTGAAATAAAATACTAGCCTGCTATTAAATCACATTAGTTTTAGTTCTTAGAATAGGCCATAACATGGTGGTATTAATTAGTCTTAAGAAAAACACATCCATACATCCAGGCATATTACAAAATATAAATTAATGTTCTAAAATGATCTATAATGGATACAGACTTTGCAAAATGCCATTAAGAGATGAAAATGCATATTTAAGTGTTCCCATGATATAACAATTTTAATGAGAAAGTGCATGTCATTGAAGTTTATATATTAGTTATAGCAGGGCGACACGGTGGTGCAGTGGGTAGCACTCGTGCCTCACAGCTACAAGGTCCTGGGTTCGATCCCAACACCCCAAGGTGGTGGGGTCTTTCTGTGTGGAGTTTGCATGTTCTCCCTGCGTCTGCGTGGGCTCTCTTCAGCTACTCCGGCTTCCTCCCACAACCAAAAACATGCACTAGGGGTTTGATGAATTTGGCCCATAGGCATGAATGTGAGCATGAATGGTTGTCTGTCTCTATGTGTCAGCCCTGCAATGAATTGGCAACTCATCCAGGGTGTACCCTGCCTCCGCTCAAGTCAGCTGGGATTGGCTCCTCCAGCATCCTCCCCCCAACCCTTGCAAGGATTAAGGGGTAGAAAATGGATGGATGGATAGTTATAGCAGCCAAAAACAAAGCACAGGAACACTTTTGACTGAAGTTGTCCCTGGCTGGTGCTACTGGATGACATGCTTGCAGATGAAAGTAGCACACTTCAAAATGGCGGCTCTGAATGTTATGTGATACAGTAATAGAGGTCACTGATTGTAATTAATTTTTGGCCCTAAAATTGCCCTTGGCTGATCCTTTTTTGACCCAAAATTGTGGAGTGGCTGTATTCCGTTTAGTTCAAATCAGTTCCACTTACATCACACCACTCATAATCCAAGATTATCTCTAGGTAAGTCATGAACAGGTAGGGTTGGATCAGGTGACCCTGAACCTTCCTTTAGTAACGCTTTTTATTTGTGGCTACTGAGTGGCTAAGAGATGGCCGCCGACCCAGAAAGACGTAGTCCATTTATTTGTTACATTACCAATTTTTGATCATGTTTTTGATTATATTTCTTCAGTATTTTATCCCATTTAGTGGGTTATTTTGTACATTTCTGTTCATTTTGTGAGTTGTTTTATACATTTCATGTTTATTTCTGTTCATTTTACAGATTATTAATTTTTGCTCATGTTGTGATCACGATTTCTTAATTCTTGTTCTCTTCCTTGACAATATTGTTAAATTTCCTCATTATTTTTGTTTATTATTTAGATGCTTTTGTTCATTTTTCATTTTGGAAGTTCTTTTTGCTCATTTCTGTTAATTTTGTAGTTTGCTTGTAGTTTTGACCTTTTTTATAAACATGTTTGTAAACATTTTTCAGTTTTTTTCTATTTTAGATTTGAGTTATTTTTGTTCATTTTTTCATTTATATTGTTGTTAGGATCCAGTTTCTATAGGTGTGGTTTTCAGCTCAGGGAGTCACTGACTGACACATATTCAACTCAATTCAATTTTTATTTGTATAGCACCAATCATAATCGCCGATTATCTCTAGGTGCGTCACAATTTGAGGCCGAGACCTCATGGCTCTACAGAGAATAAACCCAACAGAACCACCGAGCGCAAGCCAAGGGCAACAGGGGGGAGGAAAAACTTCCTTTAACGGAAGAGAAAAACCTCCAGCAGAACCAGCGGCTCA
>JAQQAE010011912.1:0-13390 GCA_029823295.1 Pseudamia nigra | reverse complement strand
TTTGCTACTTATCCAGGAAGCTTCTTCAGAATTGGATAGGTAGCGAAACGTCTTCAAACCAAATTTCCAGTCCGTTCAACAGAAGGAAAACTACACGCCTTGGATACCATGACTTGGATGACTGAAATCTTCGTAGACTACAGGGAGAAATAGGAAATAAATTAAGTTGTACAGTAGGAATAAACTGGCTGTGCAACCAAATCACAAACTAAAAAGAAATAACAGAGGCCATAAATAACTGTTTATTATACACTGAGGATGTGGCAGTTCAGTACATGTGACTCATGACCCGGCAGGTGAAAACATTGGTTATGTCTTCATGAATGTTTGTGCACAAACGTCCAAAAAGACCATCATGCTGAAAGAATCGAAACCTGTTATCTCCTCATTGTTGTACATCCAGTGGATATGACCGCCCCTGAGAGTGAAGCTCATTTTAATCTACCTGTGTTTTGACTGATGCCACTCCAGCGCAAACAGAAAAATAGAAGATTAGATAGATTTGATTATTTTTCATGACTTGGTCCTTCTGATCCTGCAGATATGATGACCGTGCGTGCATCAAACTCTCTGTGGCTCTGTCTGTTTAAAAGCAATGCATAAAGGCTGCCAATATGAGGTTGTTCTCTTTATGCTCCAATGTGTGTTTTTACCCCGTAAAAAGCCTAAACTCTACAGGCTTTTATTTTTTGCAGTTTCTAATATAGACCAGTGTGTGTGCTGATGTGCAAAGAAACACCTGAAAGAATGTCTGACATAAAACAAAAGTAAAAAGCCCTCAGATGCAGCACTTTATGAGCAGGCTTGTGCTTGCATAACCTTAGCACAAAATCTTTACTGAATATGTCTCTAAAATAGGGCAGACTGCACTATTCCAGCCAGTTGTTTATGGATCTAGATCTATGTTTCATTTTGACTTGTTACTTACAGTTGTACATTTATTTCTCTGAGTTAAGTTGCGTCACCATATGTTTACATTGCATGAGTATGACACCTATGTAGCCACAATAGGTCAAATTGCATATTTATCATGCTTCAATTTACTGCTGCATTTTTATTTTTTTTTTTAAATGGATGTGGTACAATAGCAGGTCAAATTAATGATGCATTTTCTGGGCCTCTAATTAGCCATGAAGGGCACAGTATCAGTTAGAATGATGTGTTTACACACTCATGTCTCGTAACATTTAGCAATGACTGAAGAAAAATGGGAGAATCTAACAGTGAAACAGCACAAAACTTGATGTGTTGTGCTTTGTTTTGAACTGAATATGTCTGTGAAGATTCTCAGTCATCCAGGTCATGGTATCCAAGGTGTGTGGTTTTCTTTCTGTCGTTTCGCTACCTATCCAGATAGGTAGCAAAACGTTAATTTACTCATTTACAACGCTCAGATGGGTCTTCTTCTCCTCTCCTGTCCTGCTTCTTGCACCATCTCCATCTCGCTTTCCATCTCTTTCTTCCTTCTCTAGTGTTTTTTTCTCCCATACACCTTTTCCCACTGGAGATCTTGGTTGGCATTGTTCTCCAGTGGCTAATTTGACTGTTCTACTTGCCAACCTAGCAGCAGGAGGTGTGTGTGCCTGTGTATGTGTATGTGTGTGTGTGTGGGGGGGGGGGGGGTTGAGTGTGCTGCCTATGTCCCCTGCCAGCTGCTGTTACACAACACTAGTCCTCATCTCTGCACACAAGCAAACCACTCGCCAGCAAATATCCACACTAAATCACAGCCTTAATGTGACCGTCAGGTTTTTTTAACACGTTTCGTTCATGCATTTGATGGATGTGTGCAGGCTGTAAGCGTTCAGCCATAATGATACTTTTACTGATCGATGATGATGGTAAAGATGAGAATGTTTCAATTGCATATGGCTCTTTACATGACAGACAGGCGTGAAGTTAAAGCTAAACTGCAATTGGTTCCAGTGAGTGGAGTGTAATCAGCCATCAAGCGTGGGATCCTTAAGGAGATCTGGAAAGAGTGGATACACATGCATATTTAAGGACAAAGGTTAGAATATGAGGTGGTGGGGTTTTGCTGAGTATCTGAGGATCATACTGGGAATGTTGAATGTTGAACACTTCATTTTCAGTGTTCTGGTAGATTATTATTGTATAAAGTAATGCCCAAAATGAACAAAATATTCAAGAAAATGAATAAAACATGAACAAAACATAAAGAACAGAATGTACAACATAATTAACAAAACTGAACAAGTTGGCGATGAACTGAACAAAGGAAGGAGATCCACCATTTTCTACCCCTTAATCCTCGCAAAGGCAGGGTGCACCCTGGATGAGTCACCAGTTCATCACAGGACTGACACATAGAGACAGACAACCATTCAAAATTTAGAAATTTAGAGTGACCAATTCACCTAAGCCCTAGTGCTAATAAAGAACAAACTCAACAAAATAAAATGAAATGGGCAGAAATGAATAAAATAAGCCACAAAATGAATAAAAATGAATAGCATAGTGAAGAAAGTGAACAAAAGAAGCAACAAAATGAACAAAAATGAATAATATAATCAAGTAATTGAACAAATTAGTGCAGAATTGAAGAAAATGAATAAAAGGAATAAGAATGAGTGAAGGAAACGAAGAGAAATTGACAAATTAGTTATTTAATTAAGAAACTAATACACAAAATAAACAAAAAAATGACAAATTAGTGTCTGAAATTGATAAAAATGAGCAATATAAACCAAAAATGAGCAAAAAAGAAAACATATTCAACAAACTGAGCAAAATAATGCCAAAAATGAACAAATAAGTGAAACAAATGAACCAAAATGATTAAAAGTGAACAAAACAATGAAATAATTGAAGAATGAAAATGAATGAAATTAAGTTTAAAAAAATCAAACAAAAACAGGGCAAAATAATGCCTGAAGTGCAAAAAAAACACAATGATATAAACAACAAAATGAATAGAAATTAGTAAAAATAAATTCAATAGTCACTACAATAAAAAATGAAAAACAAAATTCACAAAATGAGGCAAACAAGCAACATCAAGCAAACAAAAAAATAACATCTGTTTTACATTAACAAAATCATCAACAAAATGGAAAAAATAGTTGAGAAAATGGACAAAAATGAATCAAAACATTTAATGAAATGAACAAAATAGCAACAAATATTAACAAATGCAAAGACACCTCAAATTTAATAAAAATTAACAAAATGTTTGGGAAAATAGACAAAATTAACAAATAATCAACAAAATGAACACAATAGTCAAGAAAATGAACAAAAATGGATCTGTGAACTTAATAGTCAAGGAATTGAACAAAAATGAATAAAAAAGTCAAGAAAATTAACAAAAATGAACAAAATCATCCAGAAAATAAACAAAAATTCATAAAAGCGAACAAAATAGCCAAGGAAATGAACAAAAATCTGAAACAAAATGAACAAAATAACGAGATGATGGACAACAATGAACAAAAACAAATGTCTATGTACTTATACATCTAACCACACACACAGACACACACATACAAACGCAGTGTGAAGGACTGAAGGTTGCACATGGCTGCATATGTATAAAGCATCATGTCAGTATGATTGTGTCCTAATGGGAGCGTACTGAACTGCAGAGCAGCAGAGCGAACATGATGTGCTAAGAGACTGATGTGTTAAGCACAAATTCACACACACAGGCACACACACATGTACGTGGCAAATATGAGCCTGATACCTTAGTACCTGGTAGAGGCAGGTGTGGTCTCTGAAGGCCAATTGGTTTTAATTAACCCCTTGTGGTAAAGGAGGGTGGAGGGGGTATGGGCGAGAGAGAGAAAGAACATGCACAGAGAAATGTGTGCTCATCATTAGAAGGAGAGATTATTGAAGATATAGCAATTACTGCATCATGAGAAATGTGAATAATGATGTGTAGAGGTTGAGGTTATGCCTCAATTATCCTGATAATGGAGTATTAAAACATATGATGGAAATTTTAAATAGGCACTATGTACAGGTTGGTCACTGTTTTCATGTAATCATAAAAATATTGTCTGTGTGATCAAAATATTGGGGTTATTTGTGTAACTCTGTGTATGGTGTAATGATGAAAAATCCAGGGGCACTGTGAGGGTGATGAGTCACCAGGGTGCACTGACCACTGCTCCAAAATGATGCAATAGCTGGAGAAGTAGTAATATCACTGGCAGCCACTGGAGTGATTTTCATTTTACAGTGGTACCCCATCGTACGAGCGCATCATCATACAAATTTTTCATGATACGAGTAAGACATCGGGCAAAATTTTGTCCCATCGCATCACTAAAAACTCATGTTACGACTAAAACAGTCTCAGCTTCTTCCGGTTTCTCTCAGCTTTTCTCGGCGCAGTGCCACCGGAAATTATGGGGGTGTTTTAGCACAGAACAGTGGAAGTGGCCCCCAGATGAATATAAGAAGAAAAAGAACAGAACGGAACATAAACACTGAAATATTAACAGAAATGGCTCAACTTTTTGAGGAGAGTTTGTGCCATAGACTGTATTAGTGTAATCTTGGACAACATTCTGGAGACAAAAACAGGATGCAACCATATTTGTACAAATGGAGGGAGGCCAGTAGAGTGAACAGGACGCTTCAGTTAGCTTCCTGCTAGCTTTCGGACATGCTAAAACTTCACCAAGCAGTGCTAAACAATATCATATTACAGTGCTGTTAGTGTAAACACTTACCCACAACTGCATTTCAGTGTATATTGAATAAATAGAAGACTCAATCCGACTCGACCGGAAGGCTAGTTACCATAGCAACATGTAATCGCACAGTATATTCGCATATTTTGCCATAATTTGATGTCAAGTCAGATGACACACGAGTGACCGACTTGGCAAAGGAGTACAGTCGAAGTGCGGCCGCCATTTGAAGCAGAGAGAAATGATCAAGTCTGTGAATCCTGCTACAGGAATAACATTGATTTCTAAGCAGCGACGTCCTCTGGGGAGGCGACTACTTCCGATTGGAAGGCTACTGAAGAATTTGTTAAGGTTCCTCAACAGTGGACTTCACTTCGTCAACAAGTGTTTAATTGAAACGAGACAGGACTCTTCTGGAAGAAAATGCCACGGAGGGCATTCATCATTGCCGAGGCGGCCATCATGCCTCCTTAAGGCATGATGTAAGGTGACATTCAAAATCATTTTCAGAACTAATTTCATGAATTCCTTTTCAGATAATTAACATAACATCCTTTTCAAGTAATAATAATAATAATGAATAAATGTGCACCTATGGGTGTGTTTACCCCCATAGGTGTATATGGGCGTTTTCATGGGTCTTGGAACAATTTAATTGATTTTACATGTACAGTGGTACCCCGTCACACGAGCACATCAACATACGACTTTTTCATGACACAAGTAAGATGTCAGGTAAAATTTTGTCCCGTCTCACGAGCAAATCCTTGAGTGATGACTAAAATAGGTCCCGAGAGCATGCGCTCTCGCCTTCTCTCGGTTTTTCTTGGCTACTTCAGGTTTCTCTCGGCTCCTCTTGACTTCTGTCGGCTTCTCACAACAGACTAGCAGTGTAGAAGTGAAACTCGTGCTGTATTGTGCTTAATATTTGTGCCTTTTTTCACCTGAAATATTGCTTTATTTTGTGTTTTTTCATCATGGAACCTGAGAAGAATACTAGTGGTCAAAAGAAAACCTGTAATATGATGTTAATGCAGATGAAACACGACATAATAGAAAAACATTCTCACGGTGTTCGAGTTTGTGATTTGGTTAAGGAATATGGTCAGACTACGTCCACCATTTGCACGGTACTGAAACAGAAAGAAGCCATCAAGTCTGTGAATTCTGCTGAGGGAACAATACTGCTTTCTAAGAAGCGGTGTCCTCTGCATGAAGACCTGGAGCGGGCATTGCTGCTTTGGCTCAAAGAGAAACAAATCGCTGGTGATACAATTACTGAAGCCATCATTTGTGTGAAAGGTTCGTGTAGTCTATGAGGACCTGAAACGAGAAAAGTCTGAGCTTGGCGGCAGTTCCCAAAAACCACCTGCAGAAGACTTCGAGGCCAGCCACGGTTGGTTCGTCTGGTTCAAGAGATGCACGGGAATTCATTCGGTGGTCAGGCATGGGGAAGCAGCAAGTTCGGATCGGAAGGCTGCCGAAGAGTTTGTTACGCATTTCAAAGAGCTCGTGACTGAGGAAGCTGAATTTATTTTTTGAGTCTTGAACTAATAAACTTATGTAAACAGGTATTGATGGCCAAATCACCCTAAATTTTGCAGGTGTTTTTCTTGCATCAGTCACCTGTCTGTCACTTCCCAGCTGAATGACACAAAGATAAAGACACAGGAAGATGAACGTGAACACAAAGACAGCCAGCGTATTTTTTTCTCACACATCTCAACAACAGGCACACATAAAAACATATTGACCCCACATGTATAATTGAAACGCAGGTGTTTACTTGGACTAAGGCCTGGCATATCGGGTGTCACTCTGCAGTCAGCCTTATGTAATCAGAGGTGATTTTCTAAGCAGGCTCAAATGAGGTCATGCTCAGTAAATAGTGTGTCACTCCAGTGTCTTTGAGGAAGGCTGTGGCTGTGAAGAGGAGGGGGATGATCCTCACATGTCACTTCACATGTTTGGAAATAAAACAAGGGAAATGAATTCATGAGAGGAATTTGTCAGGCTTGTGGTCAGACAGGAAATCAAATATGTGATACTGACCTGGATTAAAGGGGTTCAAATGTTCATATTAATCATTACTGATAATTATAATGATGAATGTCACAGTTAAAGCCACTGAGAGATACAACAGATGTAAAAGGTAAAAACTATATAAAAGACCAAAAATACTAAAAATGGTACAAAAGGTGCAAAAAAACAAAAGTTATGCAAAAGGCAAAAAACAGTACCTATATAACAGTATATAAGATCTAATAAGATGTATCAAGACAGAACTCTGTTTAACAATATTTTAAAGCATAGTAAAATGACACATAAGGCAAAAGTGAGGCAACAAGACAAACCGTGTACAAGACAAAAAAACAACATAGAAGATGCAAAAGGACAAAAGTAGCAGATGCCAAAGGCATAGAGTGTAGAAAAGTTTAAACTTAAAAAAACATTAAAAAATTGCAAAAATCATATAAAGTATGTACAAATGATAAACAATGCAAAAAAAAACAAAAATTATATAAAATACAGAAAATATGAAAAAACACAAAAACTGTCAAAATGACACAATGTGAAATGACAAAATTGTTCAGAAGACAGAAAAACTTTAGAAGAAGCAAAATAATGTACTGTAATGATGCAATGACACAAAAATATGTAAAAGGAAAAAAGCACATAGGACAAAAATTATACAAAAGACACAAAAAGATATAAAAGATGCAAAAAACAAGGTCAAAGGGAAAAATAGACGAAAACAGCAAAAAGATTTAAAAGGACAAAAGTGTCAGAAGAAACAAAAAAGATGGAAATTACAAAACGGTGTCAAAGATGCAAAAGGCAAAAACTATATAAGAGATCCAAAAATTTGCAAAATGTGCAGATGACAAAATTATGTACAAGACGCAAAAATTGTGAAAATGGCTTAAAAGACGCAAAAAGACATAAGAAGACAAAAATGATGTAAAAGACACAAAAAAGCAAAAGTAATCAAAATGGTGTGAAAAATCTCAAATGACAAAAATGGAAAAAAGACAAAAAGAGATGGTGGCAAAGAAAAAAAGTTTAAATAAACCATAAAGACTTAAAAGAAAAAAAAGATTTTAAAAGAAATAAACAATGTAAAAGGCATAGATAGAAAACAGTAGCAAAAAAGATGTAAAAAGACAAAAGTAGCACAAAATGCACAAAAAGATGAACATGACAAAACAATGCAAAAAATGCTGAAAATAGCAGTAAATGCACAAAATGTGAAAAACACATAAAACCTGAAAAAGACAAAAAGGGATGCAAAAGGAAAAAAAAAGCTGAAAATGAAATTCACAAAAAGACACAAAAAGCAAAAAATGTAAAACACACCAAATGACATCAAAGACACAAAAAACTAAGTAACATTTAACAATGTAAAAAACGCACAAAATTTGAAAACAACGTAAAATGTGCTAAATGACAAAAAAACTGATAAAAGACACAAAAAGTTAAATCATGATAAAAAAAAGTAGAAGATGTGAAATTGCAAAAACAAAATAAGTAAAAACAGTAAAATAGACAAGAAACACAAAAATAATGTAAAAATAAAAAGAGAATAAATTGCAAAGATACAATAAGACAAAATTATTTTAAAAAACAGAATAAAAGTTGAAATATAAACATAAAAGATGCATAACATTGCCGGAAATGCAAAAGACAAAAATGATATAAAAGGCACAAAATGGCCCAAAAAAACCACACAAAAATGGCAAAAAAAATGACAAAGAATTAGATAAAGATTCAAGATCTTGTGCACAATATATACTCCCAAAGAAAAAGCAAAACACATATCAAATATATTATCATTCAATTTCACAATATAAAACTTCACTGTTCGCAGTACACATAAAGGCAACAGAGTGGAAGAGGGCTGATATTCTGGATGCACTGGATGCAACGTGTACTCATGTATCCTGTTTGTATGTGTGGGTCTGTGCCTTGTGACCGTGGTGCAGCTCCCCCGGTGAGCCAAATGCTCCAGTGCGTCACAAAGCAAACTGCAGCTAATCAAATAAGAGCCCTCAGACATAGGCACAAGAATACCCTAACAGAGTGTGAGGAGGGGAGGGGGCCTGGGGGCGGGGATGTAGGCAAGTCTAGTGTCTTCAAGAGGTCCTTTCTAGTAGATGTGGGTAGAAGGTGTGCACACTGGTGCACCTTGTACTGCTGTCAAAGACACACTAGAATGGATGCACATCATTACACACACCAATAGATAGATAAAGAAATGAAGCAATCAGGTGTAAAGACACCTCACACCTTTTGTCAAATTTATCTCTGGATCTGCTGCACAATAAATGGCCTTGACTGTTTTGATCTGTCACTAACACATTGAGACCTTGTAGTAGGAGCCCAGATATGATGCTGATGGTTAAATAGTCAAAGACTAGCAGAATCCAAGAATGAAAAGACTGCAACCTGTTAAACTGCCTAATTTTCTTTAAAGATCCCATATTGTGGCACTTGCAGTTATTTGTTCCATTTAAATGTTTCTATTAAATGCTTCTGTAAGGATTTTGACTAAATAAAGTGTGTTCATTTAATTTTTTCTTAGGTTTTGCCGAGCTTCTTCCATACATTCTGCCACTGATGAGTTCACTATGAGTTGTTGTACCGGCTGGTAAGGATGAGTCACCTTCCAGTTATGTGTAAACAAGATAGCTGACAAATGGACTTATATTGAAATAATCTATATTCAGCACTGGGACAATGCAGCAAAGACAACTCATCCACAGTCTTTACTTATTCAACCAAACACATGTACTAGGATAACTGGTGACTCTAAATTGCCCCTTGGTATGAATGTGAGTGTGAACGGTTGTCTCTAGATTTTCCTCCAGCCCAGGTTGTCATTGTAAATGAGAACTGGTTCTCAATCGACTTACCTGGTTAAATAAAGGTATAAAGGTTAGATTTTTAAAAAACAGCACCATAAGGAAACATCTAGATTCTTGATTTACTCTCTTCTTGGTATTTTCTCCAGCCTGTGATTTTAGGATGTCACCAGGTAAAACACCATCAAATAAATGAAGATGCATTTTCACAGCACAGCCTGTTTAGAATTTTATCTGTACTGCTTATATGTAACTATTACAGACCTCTATAACGTGTGGGTAACATGAAGAGTCTTGGTTTGATTGTCCTTGCCTCTTTGTCCTTGTTCTTTGACTGATTCACTGCTGTGTTATAGATGCACACTTTTTATTTGCTGGTCCACTCTCAAGGTCACCTGGGATCAGATTTAGCCACAAACCTACTGTAAACCAGTTGGCAAGGAATGATGAGGCCATGAGGTAAATGTGGAAACTAAACAACTTAATATAATACCACCAACAGCCACTGAGTTTAGCTCATGAATTTACACTGGACTTTCCTGTCTTTTTTTTTTTGTCACTCTGGTCTCAACCTTTTTAAAGGACCTCTCTAATAATTGGCCTGGTGCATCTTGAAACTTTTGCTTTGTTAAAGAACTATTAAGGTGAATAAAAGGGTTTGAAGTCAGACCTTCGGAGCTTCTTTTTTGTCCAATAAAACACACTTTTTCCTGACAAAACTACCTTGAATGTCATTGTGGTGAAGAGGTAACAAAAAGAACAACATGAAATGGCTTTGTTGAGGCCTTTACACAGCATGGGAGGGTTTTCTGTGTGATTAATATGTATGTAATTTTACACAATTTTGCACAGAACTTGAACACAGGTGTTTTTCTCAAATCAAGGTCAGTTTTTCCAAGTTTTCACAATGCCAAAAACATGTCATCAAATTATTTATAGGATACAAGCAACACCAGTGATGGACCTGTTGATTTGTAGCCACTGTGTAAAAATGGCACAAAAATTACTAAGACACTGAAAGACTACGGATCAATAAACAGAGTAGACTAGACTGAAGACACTTATATGAAACAGATCCAGTTTGGTCCAAGTATGTGTTTTTACCTGTGACATCATGCTGTAGGTGCTCTGTCTAATTAGGTCCACATTGTGAACCTAGAATAATGCACTTCATGACTCATGGGTGTAGGATTCATTTCAGCTTGTCTATACGATCTGTAACATCACAAGTCACACAAACTCCAGCTTGTTTTGTCTAGAAATTTTGTTGGGATGCTTGAGGACTGGCAGTACTGACCAAGTTCATGTTTTTACAGCTTTTATTTGACACCACAGAGTTTATATAAATCTCAAAGCCTCAAAAAGTATGGGGCCTTTAAATTCTGAACCATCTGACTGACATGTCTGACAAGGTGTGGAGCACAAGTAGTCTTTATCTGCCTCAGGACAAAAAGTTCTACCTAGATTTCTGCAACTGTGACTTGTGGAGCTGCAGGAGTTTATTTCTGGCACAGGAACAAGCGGCACAGCAGGCCAGATTGAGGAGTTCGGTCCAGACTTGTTTCTGCTCCCTGGCACTCGTATTGATGCGGTGTGAGTGGCAGGACTCCAGCACTGTCCTGGCTCGCTTTCTACGCCTCTCGTCCACGCTCACCCTCCTGACACGCTGCCCTCTGGCTAGCCCTCTGTGTGTGGGCATGACGGAGTGTGCATACAGTGGTGTTTGTTTGTGAGTGGGAGTGACTGGCTGTAGGCTGTGTACGCAGTTGTGTGGAAGTATTCTGTGTTTGTGGCAGCTGTGTGCCCTCCTCCTCCCGCCGGCCTGTGGGACAATCAGCCGCTCCTCCTTGCGACCACAGAGACCGAAGGCACAGGGCAAGAATGTCTTTCAATGGCCGAGTGACGAATGCCAAGACGCACACTCACACACAAACCAAAGCAACAACGCTGATACATACAGAATAATTCACCAATATTTGAACTTCTAAATATTAAATGTCAAAACCCCATATAGGCAAATGCTAAAATTTGAAACCCCCTTCAGTCATGTTATCAGATAGAATAAAAATCCTCTGCCCTGAGTAACATGAAGTGAGTTTAATATTCCATAAAAAAGTTCAAGACCTAATTTAAAATTTGCTAGACTGACCAAAAGTCTCCTCCACCCACACTGAGAAGTTTAAATATTGTTCATTTCTAAATGTGTCTGCAGGGCACAGGAGATTTTCTACTTCCCTAAAAGTTGATTTGTAATATTTTGCTCTAATGCCTTCATTTTTAGAAGTTGCACATTAAATTACCAAAGTGTGTGTGATGACAAACAGCTTTTACAACAGCCTCTACAAAGTCTCTTGTTACAGCCAGTGTTTGTGGGCTTTTTTTAGTTGAGGTGATATTAACTCCATATTAATACATAGTATATCACAGTAATGCACCTTAACCTCAGACTGTATATAAAAGATGGACAGTTATGATGCTGTTTCCGTAGGTGTGGTTTTCAACAGGGACTTCTTTATTCAATTCAATCTTTATTTGTATAGCGTCAATCATAATCGCCGATTATCTCTACGCGCTTCACAATTCGAGGTCGAAACCTCTTGACTATAGAGAGAGTAAATCCAACAGAACCACCGAGAGCGAGCCAAAAGAGACTTACTAATATGACACATATTCGGAGGATGTGGACGTGGTTTGCAAACTCTCATCAGCAGAATATGAAACAGCTATGTAAAATGAGGTAATTTAAGCAGCTGTGGGACTGACGGTGTGAGAGACAGACCACGGAAACACAGATGAAGAAAGTTTGACACTGAGAGCAACTCACAGACAAACAGAGCGTAAAAGAAATGAGCCATTAGTCTGTGGACAAAAGCATCAAACTTTTAAATAGTATGCTGACATTATTTGTATATATTCACCTTAAAAAACTAAAAAACTCTGAACTACACTACTGACTTTAGCGCAGGGTGGCCAAGTCATCGTAAGGACGAGCACGGACTGCCGGGGAGACAGATTCTGTGGCTGTGTGGGATGGGTCCAGAACCAGATGTGTGGTGGTGAGTTTTGCAAATACACACCTTCATCCTCTGACCAGAATAGAGCAAAACACATCACCCAGGGCTATAGTAGAACATAACTCAAGTCCTTTACAAACACATAGGGTCCGCCAGGATTTAGTTACAGGGGGTTGTCTTGGTAGCTTAGAGAACAGGCTTAGGGCTAAGCTAGAGAGCCCCATGGTAACACATGGGATGCTTATGTGGGAGTTAAACTGTAACATGGATAAACCACTTGGAAGCTCAAACCAGGAGCCTCTGGGTGTGGCCATATCGGCACTACTACATGTTCACTACAATCCAGAAATTAACTTACTGTAAATGTGCAGTGGGAGTGAAGTTGACATGGGTTTAATGAAACATCGAAGCCTCTTCAAACATACCTGTCAGGGGCTTTGGATCAGCTCTAGTGAGTATTATGAAAAGTCACCACAGAGGTGGAAATCAAGAGAGATCAAAACCCTTGTTGGTGCCAGGCTGTACACATGTTTATTTCTGCTCTTTAGATGAACATCTTACAAAGAACTCTGTGGGAATTGGCATATACTGTGTATGTTAGAGAAACTGAGACATCATCCAGTGGTTTCTGAACCGCTGTTGTCACCTCAGGTTGTCACTTCCTGGATGAAAATGGAGCCAAAACAAAAAGGACATGAGCACCTGTAGTTGTTTATGTACAGTGTGTCAACAGTCTAATGCACAGGTGTCAAACTCATGCCACGAAGGGCCGGGACCCTGCAGGTTTTCTCTCCAACCAGTCACTAAAGCAGGTGATTTCACTGATTAGCTCCTCCCCTCAATTTGAAGG
>JAQQAE010011911.1:0-13390 GCA_029823295.1 Pseudamia nigra | reverse complement strand
AAGATTCTCAGTCATCCAGGTCATGGTGTCCAAGGCGTGTGGTTTTCCTTCTGTCGACTGGACTGGAAATTTGGTTTAAAGACGTTTCGCTACCTATCCAGGAAGCTTCTTCAGTGAAAAAAGCGTAATATTTTAAAATTATAAGGTTAGAATTATGAGAAGTAATGGCAGCAATGTCCTGAAGAATATGAAGGTTGAATGGTTTGAATTGGACAAAAAATGTAGGACTAGTTAAACAACAAAAAACGTATGGAAATGGAAGAAAAAGGACTGATTACTCAGCAATCCCACTAATTATTTGAATGGTGCTGATTTGTAAATGATGAATTACAGCAGTAAGAGTTTAAAAACAATAGTTGTGTTTCCATCACCTCAATTAAATTTGCATTTTCGAAATGCGTTTAATACCTTGATGAAACACCTCAGATTTCAAAACAGTTAAAAAACTTGCATCAACAACTTTGTGGCTTAAAAGAGGTGGATCAGTCTGCTGTATTGAAAAAAGTAAACGTGCATCAGTTGATGGGAAGACAAAGCAAATAACAAATGTTAAAAATGCAGACATGACGTCAGACTCTTGCAATGTGTCCCTACTTTTATAAATGATGTCACATCTATTCACCGGTGCCGGACTTAAAATCTAGCGCCCCCTATCTGTTTGCTGTGGTCAAGCATCTGCCAAGATGTGCGAAAGGTACAGCAGCTGATGGAAATGGACGCAGATGCACTTTTCTTGTTATCGAATTTGTGAAAATTTGTTTTAAATTGCAATACTTTTGGATGGAAACTCAGCTGTTATATTAAGAGATTTGTTTTTAATATTCTGTTTAAAATCACCACTGTAAGTGCAAAGGTCAAGAGGGGCAGAAAATATAAGATTGGTTTTCTTTCTGCTCCTTTTCAATCATAATATGAATATTTTGCTGAAATGTAAATCAGATTTTCTTTGTTTATTATGAAGGAAATAAACAATAACATTTTAAAAGTGCATGTTCTTGGTTGTGAGAGGAAGGCAGAGTACCCGGATAGAACCCATGCAGAAACACAGAGAACATGCTAACTCCACACAGAAAGGCCCCGCTGGCTTGCACTGGGTTCTAACCCCGGATGGTGCAGCCCACAGGTGTGTCTTGGAAACTTTATGCCTTCTCAATGTGTTTTAGACCATCAGTCGTTTTGTGCAAGATGAAGGGCGGGTACAGAGTCGATGGCCCTATTTAAAAATACTACAACTACTGTACAAATCCACATTATGGCAAGAAACACTCAGTTAAGTAAAGAGAAAAAAACAGTCCATCATTACATTAAGAAATGAAGGTCAGTCAGTCTGAAAAATCTGTAGAACTTTGAACAAGCACAGTCACCATCAAAATCATCAAACACTGTGATGAAACAGCTGATGTGGATGTTTTTGGCAATTCAATCACAATCAAATTCTGCTTCCCTTAATGCAGTCTCCACATAACAGTTTCCTTTTCCAGAACAGAGACGTGGAGCAAAGCCATCACACTGGTCCGTCTCAGGCCGACACATTTTACTCTCATCTTTTTTACCACCTCCTCCTCCACTATGAAAACTGGCTGCCATGCCGACTGGACCTAGTTTCTGAGGCTGTTCATTCTAGTAATTGTATCAATTGCAGAAGAGATAGCTCTAGGTCTTTCTTTTTTCTGGTTTCATCATAATGTATGATGGTTTGTAATGACGAATAAAGTAATGATGGACTGTCTGTTCTTGTTACTTACCTGAGTGATACAGATTCATACAGTAGTTATAGTAGCACTAATAGGGCTATTGACCCTGTACCAACTCTTCCTCTGCACAAGACAACAAATGATCTAAAGTACATTCAGAAGGCCAGAAACAACATAAATTAAGTAATCTGTGACTTGAAAATTATTACAACAGACCAACCACAACCTCGTCGACCACATGTAATAACCAGGAGCCATACATCCACCTGTAACACCTCAGAAACAGGTTCTGACCCACCACCGTACAGCACAGAGACTACTGGCACAAACAACAGACCAGTACATTCAAATATGGCATCTGGTTCATTAAAAGGTAATGGCAACATGGTGGTGGCATGCAAAAGTTTGGGCACCCCTGGTCAAAGGGAACAGTTAAGCAAGTGGAAGATGAAATTAGCTCCAAAAGGTATAAAGTTAAACATTAGACACTATACTGCAACATTTTAAGCAATATCTGTGTATTATTCAGAATTCAGACACTGCATTTTGCGGTGAGGACATTGGAGAGGTTTATTTTGATGACTCTTCCATGATGGCCATATTTGTGCAGGTGTCACTGAACAGTTGAACAGTATCACAAGTCAATAGTCTGCAAGATGCTCCGGGAGGACTTCTGCAGTCAAATGGGGGCTCTGACTTGTTTTTCTAGTAATCCTACCAGCAGTTCTCTCTGATATTTTTCTTGGTCTTCCAAACTTTATCTTGGCCTCCACACTAAAATTTTAGAAAACAAAAATAATTCACTAATATTGTTTAAAATGTTGCAAAAGAGTGTTTTTTAACCTTATGCCTTTTGGAGATTATTTCATCTCCCACTTGCTCACATTCAAAGAAACTTTGACCAGGGGTGCCCAAACTTTTGCATGCCAGTGTACATGAGTGGACATTTACATTCTATAGAAACTGCACCTTTGATTTTACAAAAAAAAAAAATAGTGCTGCATCCCTGAATTAAATCTGTTGAGTGTACATACATAATTCCATACGTGTTTGTTCACAGTTTGGATGTCTTTCTTTATTAAACACTACTATCTGTCATCTGTTTGGTTTGTTTAGTTTACACTTTGTTGCATATGAAATAGCCATTTGACATACATCTTTGCAGTCACTGCTGTCAGTGATATATTATGATTAACTAAAGACCCAGCGAACAGATAATTAGATCATGATGATAAACTGACACACAATATGGATTTAGAAATCATATCCTTGTCCAGTTGCTATTTCAAAATTCAGTAAACAGATTATTAAACAAAATAATTTGTTTACAGTGGATGGATGGAGTAATTGCAGCAGTTACATTACCTGGTGGATGTGTTTTACATACAGTATGTCTGCACCTTTTAATACCATGGTATATTTGTTTACACAATGACAATAAAGACATCTATTCTATTCTATTCTCTGTCCATCCATTTTTTTCCCATAACTTAATCCTTGCAAGGGTCGGGGGGGGGGGTTGCTGGAGCCTATCCCAGCTGACTTAGGGTGAAGGAGCAGTACACCCTGGGCTGACATATGGAGACAGACAACCATGCACACTCACATTCATACCTATGGACAATTTAGAGTGATCGATTAACCAAACCCCTAGTGCATGTTTTTGGTTGTGGGAGGAAGCCGGAGAACCTGAAGAGAACCTGAAGAGAACCTGAAGAGAACCCGGGGAGAACCCACGGGGAGAACATGAAAACGCCACCAGCTGGCGTTGGGATCAAACCCAGGACCTTCTTGCTGTGAGGCACAAGTGCTACCCACTGCACCCCCACTGACAAAATGTAAACAAATCTGTATCCATGGTAGCCACATTCTTAGAACTTGTATCTATGGCAACAACATTCTTCGAATATGTCCTTCCACATCCACTGACCAAAAGTAAACAAAGCCGTATTCATGGCAACAACATTCTTGGAACCTGTCATTTCACACCCACTGACCTGATTCTATCCGATCCTGATCTATTCTATTCCATCCTATTCTATTCTATTCCATCCGATTCTATGCTGTTACTTTGAGTTCAGTGCAGTCAGACTGTTTGTGGGCCTGAAATATGATTTATCGTATATTCTAATTAAATTCATTTAATTATGTTTTTAAGATATGATTACCCCCTCAGGGAAATTCATTCTAACAGTGGAGACTAAGATGCGTAAACCTGTTGCAACTACTTTAACTTCTGACCAGAGGGCGGAGGAATACACACACTGAATGTTAGTTCTTCTTAAAGTCTTTAATTTCTTCTTTAATTTGTTGACACATAGTGGCTGTAGGGGAGTGTAGAGGTCACCTTATACGTAAATGCTGCAGAATGCAGTGATGTTTGTACATTAACCGTTTCTACACATTTTTCAAACAGGATGGATTCAGCACCGATCTGTGAAAATATAAAAGACTACAAGGTGTACAGCAATGGTGAAATAATTTACTTGACTTTCATTTCATATTGTGAATACTAGTGTCCAAAATCAATTTAAATGTACAAACATGAAATAAAACAGAACAAAAATGTAAAAAGAAATGAATACAATTATAACAAAAATTAATTAAAAATAATGAATGAAAAGAACAAAAGGGAAGAAGAAATGAGCAAAATAAATGGAGAAAATGAAAATGACCAAAACAAAGAAAAAATAAATTAACAAAGCAACCAAGAAATGAACAAATCAAGCCACAAAATAAACACAAAAAAATAAAAAAAATTACAAAATGATTATGAAAATGAATTTTTAAAAAATCACTAAAGATACTGTAGAACCTACTTTGACAGTATGCAGTGTTCGTTGCCAAACATTCTGGATATTCTTTATCCAGTTACATGCAAAAATGCTGAAATTCGCAAATTCGCAAATTCGCAATCTCAAAGTAATAAAGAATTGCTCAAAATTTCCTGGATCCAGGTGGTGATCTGCATCACTCCCAAAACTGACATGATTAATCCTTATGCCATATATCAAAATCTGTTCATGACTTGTTGAGTTATCCTGTTAAAGACAAACAAGCGAGATGAAAAAATAAGAGATAATAAGATAATAAAGACAATCCAAAATGGACAAAATACTGGAGAAAATAATAAAAAAATGACCTAAAGTGAATGCAATAAGCAAGAAAATCCATAAGAACATGCAACATATTAATCAAGTGAAACAAAAATAAACCAAAATGTACAGAATTACAACAAAAAAAACAAAGCTGGACACACTAAGAAAACAAAGACAAAATGAACAAACTGAAAAAAAAATGTTTTTAAATAAACAACGCACTCCTGAAAATAAACAAAAATGAAGAAAATTTTCAACAAAATCCACAAAAAGTAAGAAAATAATACACAAATGAAACAAAAATTTTCATTTCATCAAACAAAAAAATCAAGAAACATAAAAAAGAAAAAAGTAACAAAATGATTTTTAAAATGTACAAAATTACAAACAAAATAAATATGAACAGAAAAGTGACTAAATATGGGTTAAATGGTCAAGAAAATGAATAAAAATGACCAAAATAATCAAGACAAAAGAACAAAACAACTGAAGAAATGTATGAAAAATGAACAAAAATGAATCAAAACATTTAAAAATCCACATCAATTCACAAACTAAAAGATAAATTCAACAAAAATAAGGAAAAATGTACAAAATTACAAACAAATACGAACAAAAATGGAGAAAACAATCAAGAAAATGAATAAAAATGAACAAATCAGCTACGAGAATGAGCAAAAAGACAAAAACTAGTTGTTGTGTTTTCATGCATCTGCAGAGTCTGCGTCGACCTTTTTGTCACACCGTGACCATCCAAACCCTGACTGAACTATCTGCACAGTCACTTTAATCCACTGTACTGTCGAGGTGTCGCCGTGCTGATTTCCATACCTTATCGCGGAGCCTGGGGAACCACGCTGCCCCGTGATAGATGCCATCTTTGGGCTGTTGAGCTGCTGTGATGTATGTATGTGTCGCCCTTCTCCTTCTCTTACCTGTGACTTTGACTGGAGTAAACAGCTGACAGGGCCAAAAGAGCCCACTCACCCCTCACGTCATCGCTCACTTCTCTCACTGCACTCGTCTTAGCACTCATCTTTTCTTTCCTTCGGTCTGCTTTCACTTTTTTCCCCTTGCCTGGCACCTCTCCAGCGCCTCCTTATTCTTCTCTAATCTAGCACCCTGCCTCTGAGCTGAAGCGCCATATTTCAGACTCTATGGGTACAATAAGCACATGCTCCTCTGCAGACGCCCGTATAAATCAGACTGAGGGCTCCAATGCTGCTGCATGCTGAGGCCCTGCGTCACATGCACACACAGTTTTCTGTCACGACAACAACAGCACGTACCGGTAAACTTGTTAACGCCGGCCTGCTCTGCCATGTTGGACAGAGCGATGACGCCCTGTGACAGGTCGCTCGCAGCCTCGTCCATTTCGATGAGTGCGTGAGGACCCACGTTACCGCTGGCGTAATTAGCGATGTAGATGGCGTAACGTCCAGTACCCTGTTAGGAAAACAAACATGGTGGAAAACAAGCGTCATGAATGAGAAGGTTCAAATTTTGCTGTCAATGATGCAAATCCTTTCCGACCTTTATTCAATTGAATAGTACAATGACAAGATATTTAATACTCAAACCAATAAACCTTCTTTTTGTTCGCAAATATTCAGTCATTTTGAATTTGATGCCTGCAATATGTTCCAGAAGAGCTGGGACAGGGGCATGTTGACCACTTTGTTCCATCACAGTTCCTTTGAACAACACTTAATTAGCATTTAGGGACTGAAGATACTAATTGTTGAAGTTTTGTAGGTGGAATTCTGTCCCATTCTTGCTTGATGTGTCTGTCGTGGTATTCTGTGCCTCATAATGTGCCACACATTTTCAATGGTACACAAGCGTGAGCAGGTCAGTCTAATATGTTTACTCCAGCTCCTCTGGGGAGACCCCCAGGCATTCCCAGGCCAGCCAAGAGGCATTGTCCCTCCAGCATGTCCTGGGTCTGCCTCAGGACCTCCTTCCAGTTGGACATTCCCAAACCACCTCCTCAGGGAGGCATCCAGGAGGGATCCGAATCAGATGCCACCTCAACTGGCTCCTCTTGATTTGGAGGAGCAGTGGTTCTGCTCTGAGCTCCTCCCGGATGACTGAGCTTCTCACCCTATCTCTAAAGGAGAGCCAGCCATTTCCGTCGCTCATACCCCAATCGTATTCTTTCAGTCAGGACCCAAAGCCTATGATCATACAGTAGGTGAGGCCAGGAATGTAAATCAACCAGTAAAAAGATCGAGAGGCAGCTCCAAATGAAATGCATATTGAAATGATGCACCAGGACAACCATCTCATGATCCCCAAATCAGAACTAGTTTTGTTAGGGAGCACAGTGTCAAACAACCCCATAGATGATGAGGAGGTGTAACAGAGGATCAGTAAAGTAAGCACATCTTTTTGTAGATTAACACATCAACATTGAAAGGAACACAGAGTCAGTCTCAACACCATGAGGCTGTAACGCACTCTGCCTTATGAAGTTGCTCACTACATGAGGAGATGCTTGTGTTTCCTCTTCCCCAAGTATTTATGTTTATGAGTACTTCTACTTGAGTCATTAGTATTATAAAGTAACAGTACTTTTACTGGAGTACTGTTTCTCTTCCTCTACCCACCGCTGTCTACAACAATTTTTATTCTTAATGAAGCTACTGTCCCCTTTATCTACCTTTTCCCAGTCAAACCTTCTATTTCCGCCTTTATCTCCACTTACCCTGTTTCTTACCCTTTACACCCTATTTCTCGGCGTCTCCCTCTCTTCCTTGCCCTGCTTCCCTTTGGAGATTAATTTCACACTCCATTATCAGTCAGAGTCCCTGCAGACACAAACTCACCGACGGAACCGCACTAATAGACTACACACTCGTTTTCGACAAGCTTTCCCACCAGGCCGAGCATGTTTCAATCATCACAAACATGCACATGTGCAAACACAGGCAACGGTGTGTTCGCGTTCGCCTTGCGATGCTTTCATAGGACAGGACACGTAAATGTGTAAATGTCATGAAGCGTCACATTACGTCCTGCAGAGGCTGGGGGAGTGGCTGCACTGACACACACACACACACACACACACACACACACTCACACTAAGAGCATGACAAAATGAGAATGAAGTACAATAAAAGACCTGAAGGCCAGTGGCAGTTACTTAACAAACTTAAAAGTCAATGATTTTTCAATAAGTCTTCACCCAAGGCTAATTTCTGTCACTGGAAGCAGTGTGGGGAGCTCTGCAGCAGGCATGTGGGTGAGGGGGAAAGTAAGCACACCACCCAGAAAATGACAAAAAGAATGGAGAATATGATAAAATGAGCAACAAAATAAAGAAAAGTGAAAAAAAAATTATGAAAATAAACCAAAAGGGATAACGAGTGAAAAAAATTAGAAAAATAATGAGAAGTATTTAATAAAAGCAGATCAACTGAGCAAGAAAATAAAGAAAGAATAAGAAAATAGTAAATAAAATAAACAAAAAGGGACAAACATGACCAAAATAACCAATGAAAGAACAACAACAAATATTAGGGACAAAAGCAGCCGGTGTCTTACTTTACACTAATAAGAGACAGAAAGGGACAAAGGTGAATAAAATAATTATGGAATGAAGAAAAATAAAGGAAAAATATTTAACAAAAAAGGAAAAAAAGAGCACAAAATGAGCAAGAAATAAGTAAGAAGGAAGATAATGAAGAAAATAAACAGGAAGTACAAATAAATTCATAAATTAACAAGAAAGTGAACAAAATAATAGATACTAAACAAAAAAATATGAAGTAAATGATCAAGAAAATTAGCAAAATCAAATGAAGAAAATACAACAATGTAAATAAGAACAGAATACATTGATTTACAGATCTCATAAACCCATATTTTATTCCCAATAGAGCATAAACATTCATCTGACCACAGAACTGTTTTCTGTTTTGAACACAATCTTAAATGAGCTTTGGTCCATGGTTTATTCCAGTAGAGAATCATGTCATGTCTGTTTTTAATGCAGCGCCGCCTGAGAACCCGAAGACCACGGGCATCCAGTTTTGACCGTTGGCCTTCCTCATTGTTCTCTCAATCTTTTGATGATATTATACAGTGCAGATGCCGGTCGAGGCAGATGGCCGCCTACCCTGAGCCGCTGGTTCTGCTGGAGGTTTTTCTCTTCTGTTAAAGGAAGAGAACTGTTGGGTTTACTCTCTGTATAGTCATGAGGTCTCGGCCATGAATTCTGAAGCAATTAGAAATAATCGCTGATTATGATTGGCGCTATACAAATAAAATTGAATTGAATTGAATTGAATTGAATTGAATTGAATTGAATTGAATTGAATTGAATTGAATTGAGATGGAGAATCGTCAAAATCTTCACACTTTTATGTTGAGGAATGTATTTTTCTGAAGTTGCTGCACAATTTTTCGTCACAGTTCATGACAGATTGACAGAGGAGGGTAGAGTACGCGGATACAATACTCAAGTAAAAGTACTAGTACGTCATAATTATTACGATTCAAGTAGAAGTACTTGTAAAAATTATTATTTGAGTAAGAGTAAAAAGGTTTCTTACACAAGTAGTGAGTAGCTTAATGATGTGAAATTTGATACACTGATTTTTGTTTTAGTTTTGTTTTTATTGAACATTTGTCAATTTACAGTACGTGGTTTGTTTTTCTCATGTTGTGGTGTAGTTTGTTTTTTCAATGTCAGTGGGCAGAAATTTTTATTCATTTTCTTGATTGTTTTTTTCTTTAGTTTTGCTCTTTTTGTTGTGTATTTTGTTCATTTTTGAGTTATTTGGTTTATTTTTGTTTATTTGTGTTTATTATGTTCCTTTTCTGTTTATTTACGTGACTAGGTTCATTTTACTCATTTTATTACCTAGTTTGTTCATTTTGGTTCATTTGCTTCATTGTTTTGTCAATTTTGTGCTTATTTGCTGGATCTTATGTATTTTTTTTGTTGTTGATTTTACTCATTGAGCTGTGTCCAGTTGTAACTGAGTAGAAGAACATTTTTTTCACTGCAAATGTAACTGAGTAAAACAGCTACTCTCAGAACTTTGTGAGATGTGACGCTACCGTCAAACTCAGAATGAGCTAATATTTTCCACGAAATGGTACATTAACAGTTTCAACATGTGATATGTTGCTAATGTTCTACTGGGAATAAAACATTTATGAGATTTGCAATTTTATTTAAGTTTCAAACAAACCCGTTTCCGACTGCAACGGAAACACAGTTGTATAAGTAATATGAAAATTTAAAAAAACCCAAAATGCAGACGCAAGGAACAAAGAATGAATTAAAGACAATGAAATGATAGAAGTAATGAAGAAAACAAACAAAAATGGACAAAAAAAATAAAGAACATGAACAAAAAGGAACAAAATGACACACGCAATGAATACAAATGATCAAAAAATGAGCAAAATCACCAAGACAAACAAAATAATAAACACAATTAACCATAGTGGGGCCATAATTTAAAAGAAGTTTGGAAAAGACCATTGGGGGAAGGGTGGGGTCTTCAGTTCAATTAGTGACTGTTGTAAAATGTGTTTATTGTCAGAGCTGCTCAGAGGTTGCGGAGCGGCTGAAGCGATCCATCAGTTCAGTGTGAGACTTCGCCATATGTCACCTTCATCAGTTTATACAAGACTAATGACAGGACGGTGCGTTCAAGGAGACATGGAAGGGGAAGGTGGTCTCATGACTAATTATACGTCTGTTCCCAACGATAACGCCGTATTTATGAGGAAACAACGCCTGCAAACTATATGACGGGATGGTTCACTTCCTGCCTGGGTCGAATGTCTCGCTCTACCATCAGCGGTTCGTTTTTGATTGATTGGTTTATTTAATGAATGTAATGGCGTCGAACTTGTGTAAACACCATCATAACAAACACTGCACCCGGGATGGTCACAATATACACTCATGACGTTAACACAAGTCATTTACAGAAATGATCAGCCAATCACATGGCAGCAATTCAGTGCATTGAGTCACGTGGACACAGTCAAGATGGCCTGCTGGCGTTTAAACCCCGCGTGACAACAGGGACTTTGAACGCAGCATGGTTCATGGTTCTGAGTCGTGGGTGTTGATTTCAGCCTCAACATCAGTATAAAACACTGGAGATGATACGACGCATTTTGGCTGTAAATGTGTTGTTTTACATGAGTATGTTTTGTTCATTGTTGGGTTGTTTTCTTGTTCATTTATGTTGATTTTATTCAGTTTTATTTCGTTCCTATTTTGTTTTTTTTCATGTGTGCGCTGTCGTTCACAAAACTATATCAAAATGAACAAAATATGTTCAAATGGATTGCTTTGCTCATTTTAATTTGATTTTGTTGCTTTTTTATTCATTTGTTTGTCCTGTTAATTTTCTTCATCAATTTATACATTTTGTAGCTTACTTTTTATTTTTCTGAATAATTTGATATAGTTTTGCTCATTTTGCTCATTTTCCTTCCCTTTCTTTGTTCTTTTGCTCCTGTTATTTGGGTAATTTTTGCACATTTTCATGGTTAGTTTGTTCATTTTGTTCAGTTTCTTGATTGTTTTCTTCATTTTTTTGTGGACTTTCTTGAGTATTCTGAGGAGGGGTATCAATTTTTATTATTTTTAATTCATTTTCTTGACTACTTTACCTTTATTTATCCCTTTCCAGGAAGTTAATATGTCCATCTCATTCAGTAGCCATGGAAGATTATACCATTAATATCACCAAAGTCTTCAGTCTCCACCAGCTGTGGAGCTGAACAGTCTGATGGAGATGAGGATGTAGGATCTCCAACAGAGTTCAGTCCGGCAGTGCAGTGATGTTTGTCGTCCACTGCAGCTGCTCCTCTGTTGGGACAGAACAAGTTGAAGAGGATGGTCTGAGTTGTCCATGATGTCCTCGGATTTCGTCTGCATGCACCTGTCCACTACAGCATCCATTGAGTCCAGCCTCCCGCCAACCACTGATCCAGCCTTATTAACCAGTCTGTTTATTTGTCTTACACAAATGAACAGACTGCATAAAATGAACCACAGCATAAAAGAGTGCACTTGCAATGACTGACTGGTAAAACGTGCAGCAGCTTTGGGCAGATGTCAAAGGAACCGCCATAGGAAAAATAGGTGACTGACTTGGCTTGGCTTGGTCTCGGCCTTGAATTGTGAAGCACCTAGAGATAATCATCGACTATGATTGCCGCTACACAAATACATTGAATTGAATTGACTCTGTTGATATGGTGCATTTGTGTTCTGAGACCAGTCCATCTTGTTGTCCAGATATAAACCAAGATATTTGTATGTTAGCACCACCTTGATGTCCACGCTGCCGATATTGACTGGCTGAAGAGGTGACTTAGACCTTCTGAAGTCTAGAACCATTTCTTTTGTCTTGGTGGTGTTCGTCAGGAGGGAGTTTTGTGACTCCAGTCACAGAAGGCATTCATCAGATGTCTGTCCCCCCCTTCCTGTTTGTTCTTGATACATGCCACAAATGCAATGTCATC
Organism: Pseudamia nigra; assembly: GCA_029823295.1. NCBI lineage: Eukaryota > Metazoa > Chordata > Actinopteri > Kurtiformes > Apogonidae > Pseudamia > Pseudamia nigra. The sequence continues at coordinate 1,095 of JAQQAE010011911.1, read as the reverse complement.
AGAGTATTTTTGGATATGGCGGGACTCAGAGTTGAATTTGAAGTCTGATGTGTATCATGTGAACAGGAAGGGAGCCAAAACAGTCCCCTGTAGAGCTCCAGAGCTGCTCATTACTGTCTCAGAGACACAATTCCCTGGCCTAACAAATTGTGGTCTTCCTGTCAGGTAGTCTGTGATCCAGGAGGGGTCCACCCCCATCCCTTTGAGCTTGTCTCTGAGTATGTGAGGTTGGATTGTATTAAATGCACTTGAGAAGTCAAAGGACATAATCCTCACATAAGCACCAGCCCCCTAAAGGTGTGGATGGGTCCGGTGGCAAATGTGGAGGACAGCATCCTCCACTACAATATGTTCTTTGTATGCAAACTGGAGGGGTCTAGTCATGTTTGACATGGGGTCTCAGCAATCAGACAACCAGCCTCTCCAAGGTCTTCATGATGTGGGACATGAGGGCCACGTGAGCTGGACACTTAACTTTGGGTAGTGGAACAATACATACATTTTCCACAGAGCCGGGACCCTCCCCAGTTCTAGACTCAGGTTAAAGATCTTATGGAGAGGTTCACACATTTGAGCAGCACAGTCCTTCAGCAGCCTCAAACACATACCATCTGGGCTACCGTCCTTCCCAGGTCTCAGTTTCCCTCGCTCCATCCTCATCCCAGTCAGAGTGACAGACGGTGAAGGGGATCTAGGTGAAGGAGAGGGATTAGTTGCTGTGGTGGAGGTGCACACTTCTGGAGCAGTCCGAGGAGAACGAGTCAGTAGCAATCACAAAGTGGAGGAGCAGCTGTCTGAAGATGAAGGGGCTGCTGAAGTGAAGGTCCAAGGAGTCGGGGCCTGTGTTTTTGGGTTGAGTATGCCTTTGATTTTGTTGATTATCCAAGTTTTATTAATTAAGGAAACATTTCACTGTTTTTGTAAGTATAACAGTGTCACGGCAGAAGTTAGTATAGTCAGTAAAATATTCTTGTTTTCCTTTCGGCTGTTCCCTTCAGGGGTCGCCACAGCGAATCACCTGCCTCCATCTCACCCTATCCTCTGTATCTTCTTCTCTCACACCAACTACCTTCATGTCCTCCTTCACCACATCCA
>JAQQAE010011910.1:0-13390 GCA_029823295.1 Pseudamia nigra | reverse complement strand
GAGGATAGGGTGAGATGGAGGCAGATGATTCGCTGTGGCGACTCCTGAAGGGAACAGCCGAAAGGAAAAGAAGAAGACTCTTCCTTTTCCCATAAAATGTGCTTGCACTGATGGAAGCTGTTTTCCAGAAGGAAGAAGTGAAAGGTACCGAAGCCCTACCCCTTTGGTATCATTGAAAATCCTTAAATGTCCTCTGTAGAGAAAAAAAGGAGTTAATGCAGTAGTATGCTGTGGGTGGGAGATATTCAGGTTTACAAATGTCCTCCATGGAGGACAAATTTGAACTACTGGTAGTCAGGACAAATGCATAAATGCAGAAAGAAATCAAGAAAATGAATAACAATGAACAATATAAACAAGAAATTGAAGAAAAAATAATGAAAACATGCAACAAAATAAGCAAAAATTCTTAAAATAGTCAACTCAATAAATGTAAAAAATAACTGGCTAAAAGTGAACATAAACACAAACAATGGGGCCAATATAATTGTGTCTGTAAAAATCAGACAAATGTGACATTGAGGACAAAACCACAATCACAGACTGCTTCTGCCTGTTCAATTGCCAGTTCACACAGATTGCTGTCAGCCAATTTATCGAGTAACAAAAAAAATTACTGTACCATGCCTATTTCCTCCGCCCCAAGGTATGATTTATCAAATGAATTGCATGGATGTAAACTTTTCAGATTTCAGTTTCCTTCAGAAACCACAAAGCTGGAAGTTTAAACTTCAGAAGATGCTCAAATCAACACGATAAACAGATTTATTTATTTATATGTTTATTTGACAGGGACAAATGCAGTAAACATTGTTTTATAAAACATACAAAGTAGATGCTCAAAAAACATGATAAACAGATGTGAGTCAGCGTATCAGATCAGGTGGACGCCGCATCCAGGTGTGATCAGAGACTCCGCATCTACACATCACACAAACACAGTGAAGAACCATATGAACTGAGTCTAAACCCAGCATACAGAGGCTCTGTGAACATGGTGTTGAAGGTATAGAGGTGGATCAATTTGTCAGAGGAGACTCTGTAGAACGACACACATCCAGCAGGAAAGTCCAAATACACCGAGACCCGACCAGGCGACGATGAGGACTGAGGGAGGTTTGTGTAGTTGCCATTATGAGAAACAGAGTAATGACCATCATTAATGTGCAGACACCAGGAGTGACTGTTGTTACCAAAGTCACAGACTCGATTATGCCCCTTTCTATCGATTCCTTTGTACGACACTGCAACAGAAACCCATTCATGCCCTTCGACCTCCCAGTAACAGCGACCAGTCAGACCAGATAAAGTCAGCAGCTGATGATGATACTCGAATCTGTCCTGATGATCAGGATATGACTGATCCTCCTCCACAAGTGTCACCTTCTTGTTGTCGTCAGACAGTTTGAGTTCTCTGTTGGCTGTGTTTGGATCCATTGTGAGTTTGCAGAAATCTGTTGGAGAGAAGATACAATACAACTGTATTTGTGATTCACACTGTGTGTCAGCGCTAACACATTTTACACTTAATGAACTTGAAATATTTAAAAGCTTATAACAAGTCATTATTTGAGAAAAGTAAAGTATTCAGAAAGGTAGTATGTGAGGTATTACTTGTAACTACTGCCTCCAAAAAGGCATTTACAATTTTGTGAAATGTAGTGTTAAGTCCTTTGAGTACCCGAGGGGAGACAGGACACGTGGAATTCCATTTACCAATAGTTACTGTCCTTAGTCCAGAGGACTGTTTGGAAGAAGCATAAGGGCTGAAAAAAGTTGGATATTCCTGTGTTTATTATAAATTTATATACATTTTTTTTGTTAGTTTTGTTCAGAATGAAAAGGTTTGAGCTGGTCGCCTTTGATGAATTAAATGAAATTCACACTTACACTTCCTCAGACCTGCTTTCAACCACTGGACTCCACCAGGCTCCAACCTGAAAGGATGGGGGGGGGCAGTATGTAAACAAGGACATTACATCACTCACACTTAGTTTTCAGTATTGTCTGTAGCTTCAGTAAATGATGTGTTGGCATGTCTGACAGTATCCCTTCTTCTTTACCTGGTCTAGCACACATTAGTTCAGTCCATACCTGAGAGTGTCCAGTCTGCAGTGTGGGTCGTCCAAAGCAGCAGACAGCATCTGCCCTGCATCTCCTGGATGGTTGTAGCTCAGGTCAAGATGTCTGAGATGGGATGGATTGGATCTCAGAGCTGAGACCAGAGCCAAACAGCCTTCATCTGAAATCAGACATCCTGACAGTCTACAACACAAAACACCACACACATCATCTCAGGCCTATTCAAATGGCAGCCTGCAGGCCAGAGCTTACCCTGCCTGAGGCCCAGCTAGAAAAGCAAAACTGGAAAAACAAGCTATGCAGGTCAACATCAATTCCTACACTGTGAATGTGACACTCCATGTTGCCCAGCAACACTGAAACCACAATGCAGCTCGTTGTTGTAGCAGTTCTATGACAACACTTTCTCGATCTTAAAATGAAACATATACAATGAAAACCGGTGGGTGCAACAAATGCTTACTTCTCCACTAAAACAAAGATGATCCCTTCCATCAAAGATGGGAAATTCACTCACTGCCATGGTAACAGGAGCTGAGCCATGTGGGACTGAAATGTTTTGGCGTCAGGTCAATGCCGGTTCACACCAGTTTCCTAATGTTAAAAAGGTAGCATCATCGTGTCCATTATTTTTGGATCAACACACACGACTCTTCACTTTTTACACATGAAATCTATAAAAGCTGCTCTGGTCGTGCCCTGTCTCTTTTCACTAATGCCTTCAAATTGCACTGACGTTTTATGAGCCAAAAATTACTGCTCTCATTCAGAACGAAAAATAATCACTTCTCTCTCAAAGAATAAAAATGCCTGGGTCATATGTGACTAAAGTGTGCGTTTTATTTCAGAAATTAAACTAATCCTGATGCTCTCAAACAGGTTCATTTTCTCTTCTTTAAACAAAGATTAAGTTTTTTGCTGTTTTTGTTCACACAACGTGAATAGTTCTCACACCTTTTTTCACATATTTCGACTGTTTCCTGCAGTCTTCCTCAGAAAATGTCATCTGATGTATTGCAATGTGTCACATCAGCTTTTTTTGGAGGCCAACCCCCCCAACCCCCCACCATGCGATAGTCTTTGTAGGAGACAGTCCCAGGTGTGTGAAACTATGTAGGCTGTGCTTCCTGATCTCAGTAGCGTCTTTTATCCATCTTTTGTGTTTGTTATCCTCTGATCCAAGTATTTTTGTGTCTTTCCAGTCCATCATATGGCTATTTTTTAAAGTGGTCTGATATTGTTGATATTGCAGGGGGCGTGGCCAACCTGGCTGATCTGTCAGGTTGTTCACGCCTACAAAGGAGGACCAAATAGCTGATGTGAGCCGTTGCAGGACATCAGATGACGTTTTCTGAGGAAGGCAGCAGGAGACAGTCGAAACGTGTCAAAATAAGGTATGAGAATTATATATTTTGTCTGAACAAAAAGAAAAAAAAACTTAACCTGAATCCTGATGCTGTTGCTCTTCATTGTTATTATGCTCTGCAGTGACACCCCTTTTTGTTTTATACACTTTGTGATTTGCCTGGATCATGTTTTGTTTTTCTTTAAATTGGTCCATGACAACGTCTGAACAAAGGGGTAGTGCAGCTGAAAATCAGCAGAGACAATACTTTGCAGGTTAGACTGATCGACTACGTAAATGTGGTGTAAGTTGATGCATTATTTAATTGTGTGAATCGTGACCTGAGAGTCTCCAGTGTGCAGTCTGGACTCTTTAATCCATCTGACAGTATCTTCACTCCTGAATCCTTCAGGTCATTGTTGGTTAAGTCTAAGTCTCTCAGACTCGAAGACTTAGAGCTGAGAATTGAGGACAGAGCTTCGCAGCTTCCCTCTGCCAGGTAACAACCACTCAGTCTGGAGGAGGAAACAAATTGTTAAATTCAGTTGCAGCAGTAGAGAGTGAACAAAAATCTCAGCTTGTACTGCATCTCGTTATACACCATTTAAAAAGCAGGGAATGTTTCCATTGGATTCAACCTTTACAGAAACTTCTGAAATAATTTAATTCAAACTGTGACTTCATCTGACCTCAGCGTCTGCAGAACGCAGTGTGGACTCTTCAGACCATCTGACAGTATCGTCACTCCTGAATCCTTCACGTCATTGTTACTGAGGTCGAGGTCTGTGAGACCAGAAGACTGAGAGCTGAGAACTGAGGAAAGAGCTTCACAGCTTCTCTCTGACAGGTTACATGAACTCAGTCTGGAGCAGAAGGAAGATGATGTTTGTGTTAAAATAATTGACAGTTGGCTTTGGACTACAGGATAATGAGGCAGAACAAAGATCTCAGCTTACAAACACCATTATGTCAAAAACAGAATATATTTCTACATGACTTAAACCTTAGGTAAAATAATTTAATTCAGGCTGTAAAATGGTCTAACCGGAGATTCTCCAATCTGCAGTGAGGACTCCTCAGCCCATCTGACAATAGCTTTACTCCTGAATCCTGGAGGTCGTTGTTACTCAGCTCTATGTCTGTCAGATTTGAAGACTCAGAGCTGAGAACTGAAGACAGAAGCTCACAGCTGCTCTCTGACAGATTACAGCCACTCAATCTGCATAGACATAAGAATGTTTGGCATGTTAAAAATCAGACAATTATATTGAGTTGATCTTCAATGTTCTCTACTGTGTCTTTACTCACACAGCTTTATTGCAGGTTTTGACAACTGGGAGCAAATTCAGGAGAGCCTCGTCTGAAGTAAAGTATTTCTTCAGGTCAAATACATCCAGATTTTCTGATGACAGTAAGATGAACATCAGCGCTGACCACTCAGAAGGAAACATATAATCTGTGGAGAGCCGTCCTGATTTCAGTTGCAGTTGCATGTGATCCACCAGAGAATTATCTTTCAATTCATTCAGACAGTGGAAGAGGTTGAGGATTCTCTCGACAGAAAGATTGTCCTCTGTCTTCGTCTTGATGTACTCAATTGTCTTCTGATTAGTTTTTGAGCTACTTCTTGTCAGTTTCAGCAGACCCCGCAGAAGCCTCTGATTGGTCGGTAGTAAAAGACCCAGGAGGAAGCGGAGGAACAGGTCCAGGTGTCCATTTGGACTCTGGAGGGCCTTGTCCACAGCAGTCTGGTAGAACTGTGTCTCTGCAGAGTCGTCGTTCTGGCATGTGGTTTGTTCTTCTGACAGCAGATTGACTCCAGTGCTAATGAAGGCCTGATGGACATGAAGAGCAGCCAGAAACTCCTGAACACTCAGATGTACAAAGCTGAACATCTTCTCCTGGTACAGTCCTCTCTCCTCTTTAAAGATCTCTGTGAACACTCCTGAGTACACTGAGGCTGCTCTGATATCAATGCCACACTCTGTCAGGTCTGATTCATAGAAGATCAGGTTTCCTTTCTGTAGTTGCTGAAATGCCAGCTTTGCCAGAGCCTCAATCATCTTCCTGGTTTCCAAACTCCAGTGTGTCTCAGATCTTCCATCATACTTGATGTTCTTCAGTTTAGCCTGAACCACCAGGAAATGGATGTACATCTCAGTCAGGGTCTTGGGCAGCTCTCCTCCCTCCATGGTTTTTAACACATTGTCCAAAACTGCAGAAGTAATCCAGCAGAAGACTGGGATGTGGCACATGACGTGGAGGCTTTGTGATGCCTTGATGTGGGAGATGATTGTGTGGGCTTGCTCCTCATCTCTGAATCTCTTCCTGAAGTATTCCTCCTTCTGTGAGTCGGCGAACCCCCTGATCTCAGTCACTATGTCCACACACTCAGCTGGGATCTGATTGGCTGCTGCAGGTCGTGTGGTGATCCAGAGGCGAGCAGAGGGAAGCAGCTTCCCCCTGATGAGGTTCATCAGCAGCACATCCACTGTGGTGGACTCTGTAACATCAGTCAGGGTTTCAGTGTTGTTGAAGTCCAGGGGAGGTCGACACTCATCCAGGCCATCAAAGATGAACACAACCTGGAAGTCTTCAAAGCTACACATTCCTGTTTCTTTGGTTTCTCTGAAGAAGTGATGGACAAGTTCCACCAAGCTGAACCTTTTCTCTTTCAGCACATTCAGCTCTCTGAAAGTGAATGGAAATGTGAAATGGATGCCATGGCTGGCTTTACCTTCAGCCCAGTCCAGAGTGAACTTCTGTGTTAAGACCGTTTTCCCGATGCCAGCCACTCCCTTTGTCAACACTGTTCTGATTGGTTCACGTCTGTCCCCTGAACCTTTAAAGATGTCTTTACATGTGATGGCTCTTTCTGGTCTGTGTAGTTTCCTAGATGCCGTTTCAATCTGTCTGATCTCATGTTCCTCATTGACCCGTGCAGCCCCTCCCTCTGTGATGTAGAGCTCTGTGTAGATCTGGTTCAGAAGGGTTGGTTTTCCTGCTTTAGCGATGCCCTCAAACACACACTGAAACTTTTGCTGCAGGTTACATTTAAGTTTACGCTGGCAAACTCCAGACTGACTTCCTGCATAACAAAAACAAGAAGTAAAGGATTTAGTCTCCCAGAAAGGAATCAGGATTTCTGCCTAAGCTGTAGAGGATGGTCTTACTACTCTGCAGACGCTCAGCCAGCTCCTCCTGATTCATCCTCTTCAGGAAATTCAGTGTGATTTTCAGAAAAGCCTCTGTGCTCTTCTTCTGTTCTTCATCCTCATGCTTCAGGCTGTCTACACATTCTGGGTCATCTGCACTCAGAACTTTATAGAAATTCTTCAGCTCATTCTTCACGTAGCTAACAATGTTCTCCTCCAGCAGCTGGAGAAGGAAACATTACAAAGGTCAAACAAGGGGGAGACGATACAATTGTATTTTTGCCACCTGTACTGACCGCAAATATGGAGTCGAGGTGAGTTGGATGCTGCTGATCACTGAGAACCTCTGAACATTGCTGCTTCATTCTGTGGATGAATCATGAAATATGAACTACTGTACAGGTAGACACACATGGATACGAACCGTTGGCCACATGAGTCCCTCAGTCTGCTCAGTCAACAGTGTGTACAGAAAAGAAAGGTTTGATAGTTTTGTTTGCTAATATCCAGTTCACAAACCCGAGAACATCCCAAAGATCATTAATGATACATCTATATAATTTAAATACCAAGAGCCATGTCACAACATTTTAAGTTCCCAAGTTCTAAGGAAGATGTGTCACATCATAATAGAATGAATAAGGTGGATGAGGAAATTGTCTGATCAGTTTGTCTGGGGCTTTTGAGGAACTTGGTGGCTGGGGAGGAGATTTTCAGGCAACTTGAGCTTGAAATCATTAAGGTTTTTTTCAGATGTAATGAAAATTGAATTAGAATCGAATGAGAAAGCATGGTTGAGGTTTAGATACTGGCTCATTTGGGCTGTGATAGTCCTCTGGACAGAAGCTGTAGATAGACTGAAACTCCTCAGTTCTGCTCATATCGGTTGTGAATATGAGAGTCTGGAGAGTGAAATGTGACATCCTGCAGACTGATTGACTGATTTGATATTTTAAGTATGGTTATCAGACAATAGGCACATTCAGCGTGATCAAAAACTGTGATTTATGTTGTGTTTTTGTCACACTTATTATGTTATATTTACTTCTGCCTAGGAGGTTATGTTTTTGCCCCCTTTGTTTTTTAACAGGATAACTCAAAAATTCATCACTGGATTTTGATGACATTTTCAGGATAGGTTGGAAATGACATGAGGACCAATTGATTAGATATTGGGAGTGATCCAGATCCCAGTCTGGATCCAGGAAAATTTTTGAAAGAGTCTTTATCATTGCCAGATAGGGACAATTTCAGCATTTTTGTAAGTAGCTCTATATAGAATTTCCAGAATGTTTGACAAAAGAATATTGGATATTGTCACAGTAGGTTCTACAATATGTGAAAGTTTCATTTGGATCCTGGTAATATTCTGGATCCTATGATCCAGAACAGTGAAATTTAGGGTTATCATGGAATATTTGGCACTGTAAGGCAACTAGTAATAGTTCAGACCTGCAACTAACACCAAGCCGTACTCAAGACTCTGCAGAACCAGTATCGTGCCAGTGGATTTTTTGTATCTTCATTACGTATGGAGCGATTTCAAGGTGAAAAATCCTTTTATGGAAATACTGAATTTTGTGAATAACTGTTGAACTAATGATATGAATGTGATTCTAAATGCTATGGGTACATTTTCAGGGTCAACAATTCAATAATGTTGATAAAATAAATGTGGGCCTATTATTGTTGGGTGTAAATCACATCATTAACACTGACTTTGTTGTTGTGGTATTCACTAGGTCTCTGCTGGAAAATAAACTCACCCCTGTCTACTCTTCTTCACTGAACACTGGATGACCGACTCCTCAAACGTTAGCGGTGGGTCTCTGGACTGGTTGCTCATGAAGGACACACAGCTCTGTGAGCGTTGGGTTCCATGTTCAGCTCCAGGTCTGTGAAGAGAGACTCCATTTATGCTCAAAACTGATTTAAGACCGGGACTGGAATTTGATTCATTTTATGACAAAACATCTTGAATCAGTAGCATTTCATTTCAGAGAAAATCAGAGGTTACATTTGCAGCCACTCTAAAAGCTGGACAAAAAGCAACAGTAAGGCATAAACTAGTAAAATGGACAACATAATGACATAATCAGTAAAATGGACAAAATAGCAAGCAAAATGAAAACGGTGTAGGGCATGCTCAGAGGCGGCAGGATTGTGCATCATAAGATGAGAATGAGGAACAACTTACATCCTTATGTGGATCTACTCTTTTTCATAGACCACACCCAATCTATTTTTAGAATCCCTTCAACGCTGCACTGGAAATATTCAGGTGTACTTCTGGTCTGTGTTGGAAAAAAGATTTAAAGCTCACCCCCATTCTCTGGTCACTGATCGCTGGATCGTTGACTCCTTTTGGAAGGTTAGTGGTGGATCCTTGGACTGATCACTCGAAAAAGACACACTGCTCGGTGCAGATCTGGGACCAGGTCTATCGTCAGGTTCAGGTCCAGGTCCAGGTCCGGGTCTGTGAATAGTGTTGGTATCTTATCTACTCATTTGACAAGCTGGAAGACACATAATGCATCTAAAGCATAAAACAAAACATCAGCATTTAATTACACCCAGTTACAGGTGCAGGTTACAGGGCCACGTCAAGAAGAAGGATTTTTACTTTGAAATATGGCCATCACAGATAATCCAGGATGAGCATATGAGGCCATCTTTACTCTGGCATCTCTGAATCCTGCTGTAAAGTTTAAGCATTGAATTTCTTAATTCCCTATGTTCTAGCAAAGTTTATGAAGGGAACAAAAAATTTAACATAATGATCAAGAAAATGAGCCAAAATGTGCAAAATAAGCAACTTTGTGTGGCGCATTTCATACACAATAATTTATGGAGAAGAATTAAAACGCCATCAACATTAGGAGTCCAATAAATAAATTGACATATGAACAAAAATTAAATTTGTCATACACACACTATGTTTTGATGTGTCAGAAGCCTCATTTCCTGTGGAGCTTCCTCTCCTGGTAGAAAGAAGAGTTCTGAGAAAACCACTGTTAGGTTATGAGTTACTACACAACATATATTGTATGTCTTTATTTTATTCATGCTTAAAGGCTGAGTTTGGGTCCTGAGCGAAAGTTTAAATACTTATTTAAAGGTGCAATAAGACAGAAATAATAAACATAGCAAGTGTTTCATATTGAAGGTTGTTTGAAATCCTTGATATGTAAATTTTGCAACTCAGCCTTTGGAAATACATTGTTTACATTAATTGTTTTAAAGGTCCCATGTTTCTATTTGATGATTCTATAAGGGATTTGACATAATAAAATGTGTTGATTTGTAACTCCACACACACCTGATTTCACCCACTTTTCATCCCCGCGGTGAACTGGAATCTGATTCTAACAGGAGGCTACTGTAAACTCTGAAAAAAGCACTTTCATTGTAAATTTTAAAAAAGACAGGAATATTGGCAGTTGACATATGGAGGCAGGGCTAATTTTACCTTGAATGTGATTGGTTGTAACTTGGAAAGTTAAAAAAAAAAAAACTTTTTTATGTGGGCAGGAGTAATACATGACTTGACTATGATTGGTTATGAGCTGAGATGTCACAAATACACAAAGATTTCATAAGGCTTGTTTTTCTATTGTCTATCTGGTGTAGCTTTCTCACAATTGGCAATGATGAGCAAGTTCATAATTTCATAGTTTTTATCAGCTATTAACTTACATCACAGACATTTTATTCTTTTTCACCGTATGGGGTCTTTAACAGTGAGTTCTGTGTTATTATGAACTGTATATACTGTACTACTATATATGAGCAACCATTGGTGTCTGAACTGATGTTGGGTTGTGAGCATAGACTGTGTACGGTATATTATGGACAAAGTGACCTTTACATCACCCACTGGTTTCTGAAGTGCCGTTTTGAGGCCAATCAACTTGTCACTTCCTGGACAACAAAAACAGGATGTAACCATATGTGGACGAACAGCAGCAGGGCTTACAAAGTGTTCATGCCACGGCACTCATGGGAGAGCTAACATTATCTTACTGATATGGTAAAACTTCACCAAACTGTGTCAAACAAAGTCATATCACAGTGTTGTTAGTGTAAACACTGACCCACAGCTGCAGTCGAGTGGATGTCATGAATAACTATGCACATGTTGAATAAGAAGAAGATATGATTGTCTGAATTGGTCCGACTTCGCTATAGCGAGCTGTTGCGATAGCGACAGCCCAGCAAGGCAGTCATTTGTTGGATTATTTGCCGTAATATCTTAATAACAAAGCAAAAAGTTAAAGATGGACCATCACATTACTTATTAGAAGGTCTAAATAAAATGGTTGAGACTATGGTGACCCATGAAAAAAATGCATTCACTTAGTATTTTCAGATAGAAGTCCAATGTATCTCGATGGGGAAAAAAGTTTCTTGGAGCTGGACGATTGGTTCCCCAGTGTCCAAGCGGTGGGATTACAGCGGAAAGTTACTTCCGCATTGGCCTCACTGAACAGCCCTGGTCGTTGCCCCTTGGTTGTGAGGTTGTCACTTCCTGGCTGCCTCGCTAAAAACAGGTTATGACCATCTTTGGCAAAGTAAAGGCTGACCTGTAAGTGTGCCCTAATGCTAATGCTAGTTTGCTGGCGAGTTAACTTCACAAACCATTGCCTAACAAAGTCACATTCCAGTGTTGTTTGTGTAAGCACTGGACCACGTCTGTCAGAAAAATCTGTACAATAGTATGTAAGCAGAACCTGTGAGGGTCCAACTTGGTCAAACAGACCTGTCAATCAAAGTCCAGCATGGCAGAGATTTGTCAGACTATTTTCTTTGTGTTATGTTAATAACAGAGCAAGCATTTAAAGATGCACCAAAACACTCATGAGTTCCAAAATCAAACAAAAAACTAAAAATGTATTCAGTCTCTATTTTTAGTGAAAGGTCCAGTGTCACTCAAGGCCAAATGTCCCAGTAGCTGCTGGTGGTATTACAACTTTATGTTAGCTCCAGTTCTTGCCCACTGGTTGTTGTCTTTGCTTGGTCCCTGTGACAGAGTTTTAACTTACCTCCATCCTATTTTCTTCAGTGATCCTTGACCAACGGACTCTTTTTGAAAAGTTAGCGGTGGATCCTTGGAGTGGTCACTCCTAAACGACACACAGCTCGGTGCAGATCCAGGACCAGGTCTGTGAATCGTGATGACAGTAGTTTTAATTATGAACTTGAACATGGACAACATTTTTGGACAGTTTTGGATGTGGTCTCACCTGTAAACTTTGTGGAGGCTACCTGGCCCAGGATCATGTTCAGGTCCTTTGTGAGGGCTGTCGGTGCTTTTTAAGGAAGGGGTTTCCTCCTGTGCGTCCTCACACTGATTCATTCTACTGACTCCACATCAGATCACAGAGAACAACAGGAGCAGAAAACTACCTCAAAACACTGATTTATCACAAGCGGCAGCTGCTAGGGCTTTTATTTTCAAAAGTTTCAGTTTTATTTTGTCAGACTGAGGAAATTTGCAAACAAGTTGAAGTTTGGCGAGTTTACAGATTCACTGGAACCTGATCAGTCGACAAGCAGCTGCTGTTTTTTTTTCCATAACATAACTATAAATTATACAGTAGGTCAACATTTTCTTGTGTTGAGAAAGCTTAAAATACAAACTTGCATACATTTCTAAAGTGTTTAATGACCAAACATAACAAACCTGAACAAGGAAGGGAAAATCTGCCCCTCGACGTCTGAAAGAGAAGTGTTTCCTGGTGTGACTCACAGCTGCAGCCTTCATGTATGAACGACTGCACTAGGAGGAGAACTGAACCGAGAGCCTAAGCCCCGCCCCTTCCACGTTTGACCCATGGCACCTGACTTTGGGGAAAATAATGCATTCCAGTCAATGACAAGTGAGAAACTGAATTATGCCACAGTATCATATGTCTTGAAGTAGTATATCATTATAAACATTACAAGCAGGAAGTTCAGCACCTTTTTTACTTCTTTATTCTTTTAGAGTGAGCTGACATTTGCATAAGCAGTGGCCATTGGATGAAGTGACATGAGACAGGAAAAGACCGGTGAGTGTACTCGCGCAAGACTAGCTGATATTTCAGTATTTGTGTGAGAAACTGTAACTTTCTTGCCTTGTAAAATTGTCTTTTAAGTTGACAAAGATCACATGTGTAAATCATGGCATAATTCAATCGGGATCAGAAGATTGTTTGCCACTGTCCACTGACAGTAATGCAAAGGAATGAATTCAGGTGCCATAACCCGGATGGCAGAAGGAAGTGGGCATAACTTGGCATGATTCTATGAATACACCAAGCAGTGGGCATCCAAAATGGTGCCCATTCATTCCCTCACTGATGAGAGAGATTTCAGGGACAATGTAAATGGGACAGAGCCTCAGGAATGACAAAACATGGATAGTTTAGAGACACAGGTTTACCTCAGTTTATTCTTTTTCACTTCTGTTTGGTGGATCATCATACTTTGGGGCATGTAAGCCCAATGTCTGTACGGTGTGGAAGTGCTCCATGTACACCTTCTCCTTCAGGGGGTTTTCTTTATTTTTGTTCATTTTCTACATTATACCTTAATACTGAAGATGTTCAAACTGTGACAGAAGTCACCACACACTTACACACACTCATGAGTGACCAAAATTATGAAAAAATAGAAAAAAAACCCCTCTTATTGCAGACAGTTTCACACATTAACAAAGCAAACAAAGCAAGGTCAGAGAGAGTTGGGGTGTGTATGTAAAATATACATTATGATTCAATGGGTGCATTTGTGTGTTATCAGTTCTGATAGAAAGTCAAGAATCCTT
>JAQQAE010011909.1:0-13390 GCA_029823295.1 Pseudamia nigra | reverse complement strand
GGTACCAGGTACTAGTGGAAACGCTCCCAAAGCGAGCTGAGCCGAGCCGAGTAGGTACTAGTGGAAAAGCGCCATAAAGGTAACTCCCTTCCTATGAGTCCAGCGCTCCTATTATTCTGACTAGACCCGCGTCTCCCAGTCTCTAGGTGTTACATCTCTAAGGCCAAGGCATCAACAGTTAGAAAGTGTTTTTCTTTTATGTCTTAAACTATCTCACCGGTTTCCGTAGATCTTGTGTTTTTCGGCCTGGTATCTCTGGAATTCCTGCAGTTTCTCTTTGGCTCTCTGGGCTGTAGATGACTGCTCTCCAGGCATCCCGACGCCCGCTGCGTTCCCAGCAGATTGATCAGTCGCGACCTTGCGGTCTCCCCTTCCTTCTGCTCCTGCATCTCCACGGTGTATCCCCGTCTCCTCAGCTCTCGTCGTACTTCCTGTGCATTACTGTACGTCTGAGTTCCGGTGTCTCAGTGGATCCGCATACTGGTGTACGGTGTCTGAAAGCGGACTCCCTTTTCCTTTAATAACTTCTTTGTGTTATATTCACGCTGCTTTTTGACAATTTCCCTAGCGTAGTCGTGATCGAAATAAAGTGGTCTGTTTCCAAGTATTATCTCCCCCCTTTTCCAGACTTATCTCAAGACCAGCTCCTTTGTTGTAAACTCCTGGAAATTGATGATGATCGGTATTGGAGGGTTTTCAGGGCGGGGTTTCGGAGTTAGAGATCGGTGCGCTCGTTGAATTTTCAGATCCAGGTCTTTCAGCGACTGCGACTCACGTTTGAGGAGATCTGTAACGAACTACGGTACCGAGTCTCCTTCCTTTCCTTCTGCTACTCCAAAAATTTGGATGTTGTACCGTCTACACCACGATTCTAGGTCCGTAAGTTTGCACTGCAGGGCCTCTTGTTTTTCCATACTGGTAGTAAGTGCCTCTGTCGCCTCCAGCGCCCAGTCCTCCATTTGTCCCACTCGAGTCTCCGCTTCTTCCACTCTATCCGATAGACTCTGCACTTCCCTCGTAATGGTATCGAGCTTGCCCTTAAGTTCTTGTCCCAACAAACTAATTTCTTGTCTCAAACGACCATTATCTCCTCTCAGTTCGTTTTTGAGGTTGTTTATAGCACTCACGATGTTTACCGGATTTGGACCCGGGATGTTTGGGAGGGCACCCCGTCTCTGCTAGCTTGTTCTGCCGTTTTTGCTCCTGCTTCGATTTTACCTTGCGTTTGTGGCTTTTTTTTTTCATTTATTTTGGGATTTTTATTATTGTCCTCCCACTCGTCTACAAAGTTTTCTGTTTAAATTCGAGTTGTCAAGTTAATTAGTGGGGAAAGTAGCTGATCTGGGAAAGCGGTCTCTGACGTGTCCGTCTACTCCATTAGCTAACCCGGAAGTCTCCGCATCATATGGTTTAAAGAGTGAAATGCATTTTTAAAAAATGACAGATTTTTAAAATTCAGTTAAAAAGGAGGTATTGTAATGTTTTTCTTACATTTGAGCACAATATTTTTTTTGTTCAGTTGTGACAAGTGGATTCTTGAAATATTTATGCAACAATGTATCTTTTTTTTTATATTCCTTTAGGTGAGTTACAGCTGGCTTCTTGTACACTGATTGTTTGAAAGAGTGCAAGATGCAAAAAGGTATGAGAGTGAATCTTCTAGTCATGCAATGTTTGCCTTTATTCAGCGCGTAAAATATACTGAACACAATTATTTTCCCCTTGCCCTTTCAGATTCATTGCACTCTGTTGGCTCTGGCACCATAATGCAAAATCAGACAGCCTCAGACGGATCCACAGTCAAGACTTTTCAATGCACTGACTGCGTCCTCATTTTCAAATCCAGGATCTATCTTTTTGAACATCTCACCAAAGTGCACGGACACGACGTCGATTCTGCACTCCGAGACACTGGTTTGAAATCCAATAAGTCTGTTTACATGTGTCAGAACTGTGATTTTAAAGACAGTAACTGGAAGGTTTTTACAGAACACAAGAGTAAGTGCACCCAAACATCTAAAAATCACAGTGGGAAAGGAAATGGAGAAAGCATTAAGGCCGACACAGACATTTCATTAAACCAGCCCAAGGAAGAGAAAGGAAAAACAAAATGCTTACTAGACCCTGTAAAAGTTCTAAAAATATACACAAAACCCTCCCAGACCATCACCAAATACTTTGTACCTGTATCTGGGGCGAACAAATCACAGGTGAAGGACAGCCTAGCACCTGTAGATAACTCAGAATGCACCTTATTTCTGGAAGAATCCCCTTCAAGCTCCAAAGCAAACAGAAGTGGCGTGTATAAAGTCACCGCAAAGTCAATTGACATCAACACCAAACCTGTTTCTGACCGGTACTTGCTGCATGATGATCTTTTATACACTGACCCTACATCTCCAAAGCCCGTGGAACAGACTGTTCCTCACAACGCTGGGAAGAGGACCAGTAAACAAAGCTCCATAAGCCCCCCAGCCAAAATGGCGAAGATGGACGGCACTGAAAGTAAGAAAGAAGCCTCAACCAACTCTGATTTTTCATTTGAAGTTAGCGAAGATGAAGAAGAAATGAAGGATAATCTTGTAAACGGAGATAGTGTTTTCTCTTGCAAGCACTGTGACTATACTGATGCCTCCATTACACACTTATGTACCCACTATCAGACCATCCACCCCTATGTTCGATATAACTTGGATTACCTTCAGGTCCCAAGTGACTACTCTGCCACCTTTCGTTGCTTGGAGTGTCCAGTTCAGTTTTTATATGTGACTGACCTCAGGAGACACTATACAAAGGATCACCCAGAGGCTCCAAATGTCTTTGCTCTGAAAACATGTGAGCTTACATTAGTTTTTAAATGTTTTGTGTGTCATTTTACCTGCAACACACGAAAGATCCTGAAGCAGCATTACAAGAAAAGGCACCCAATGCAAAAACTAGAGAATCCACTGGTGTTCTGCAAATATTCCACTGCAAGTTGCCAAAAAGCATCAACTGAGCTGAATAGTAGCGAAATAGTGTCCAGTCCAGAACAATCAGGAGCAAGTTGCCGAAAAGCATCAACTGAGGTGAATAGTAGTGAAATAGTGTCCAGTCCAGAACAATCAGGGGGAATTTCTCCTGAGTGCAAAGAAGACAAAACTGCCCATTTGAGCCAACGTCCCACCTCTAAAGGAACAGAAGGGGTCACGTATCAGTGCAACAACTGCACTTTCAGCCATAAGTCAGTGGTCGTCTTGCATGTCCACTACAAAAAAAGCCATCCAGAAGAAGAAATCACACTAGATAAAATCAAACAATCAGCTCGTGTTTCTTCAGCGACAGCATCAGGCCAGCAGAGGCCAGTGGACACCATGACATCAAAAGAGGAATACACACCACCAAAGGATTCTGCAAGAGTTTCAGTTTCTCCCAGGGAAACGAAAAACAAAACTGAGAGCGCACAACAGAAGAGCTCACCATCTGTGGCGATCCCTAGTCCTTCAATGCCTCATTCAGAATCTCCCAGAGCAGAAAAGGTGGCATCTGCAGATCAAACTAAAGTAAGAAAGTCACTCCCTGAAAATTGCAAAACGCTGACTGAAGCGGAAATCTTGGCCTCTGTTCCGAAGAACATGATGTTTTACTGTACAATTTGCAATTTTTCAAGTGTCAGTATACGAAGTGTAGTCGGTCATCATAACGCAAAACACTCTAAACACGCAGTAATAAGCAACATGGACATCTTAAACTATAGCACTGAGATGCAGAGCAAGAAGCAGCCAAGTGAATCGGAGTCCTGCAGCACGAAAGGACTTCCCCCTGAAGAAGCTGATGCAGCACCAACATCAGTGACCAGACCTAACTATTATTCATCTCCACGAGACCTGTTCTACTGCCAGAAGTGCAACTACGCACATCCAGCTGTCCAAGGATTACTGAATCATCAAATCAAAAGTCATTTAAATATGCACGTCACCCGTGAAGGTGTCCTCAAGTACACATCTTTGATTCGAGATGAAATCAAAAACTGTAAGCCTCAATCTAAGGGTTCGTCCTTTTCTTCTGATCTACCTCTTCCCATTGTTAAGAAAAGTGACACGGGTTTGTTCTTCTGCCACTTGTGCAACTATCGACATAAAACTGTACTTACCGTAGCGCAACACTACATCAAATTCCATTGTGACTGTAAAATGTCGGCGAAGCAGATCCGTCTCTATAGCTCTATAGTTTGGGAAAAGTTACAGAAAAGACATACACAAGCAGATGCAACCCAAGTCAATCATTCACATCTTGTCCAAAAGGCAAAGGGAAAGAAGACGTCAAAAAAGCCTCTCAAATCCTTTTCAGTTTCAGTGTCAAACTCACAGAAACAGCGGATCCTTAAGTGCCGCTATTGTGCCTACAAAACTCCACGTTTGTATCTTTTGAGGAGGCATTTGCAGAAAATCCATGAGGAAAAGTATTCCATTAGGGATGTGTTAAAGCTATGCTGTAAAGGACCTATACAGCCAGGGTATCACTGTGACCTGTGTATTTTCTCTGCCAAACAGGCAAGAGCACTCCATAAGCACTGCAAAGAAAAACACGAGGGATCTCGCCGAAGCCTTGAATTTATTATAAGTCGGTTATATGTTAATCCTGAAATGTGTAAAGAGATGAAAACTAAAACAAAGCAAGCTGATGGTCTGGATAACAGTGACAACACTGATGGCGGTTTAACAGCTCAAAAATCTGGACAGAGAGACACAAAGACATTTTCCTGCAGAGCATGTCCATTTAAAGGTAACTCTATGTCGAGCATCACAAATCACTACCGTGCCGTTCATCCTTGGGCAGTCAAAGAAGATGGCTCGGTCCTGGATGTCATCAGCAGTAAAGAGCACAGTGAGAGCAAGCAGGCAGAAGATAGTAGTTGCACTCCCGCGGTGTTTGAGACGTACCAGATTCCTGTTGAAGATGACAAGTTATCTGATGAGGAGACAGCAGAGTTCAAGTGTTCCTACTGCCCTGCACGTTTTAATACCCTCCACGGTTTGTCTGTTCATTATGGGATGAAACATCCAGAAACCAGTATGGAAATACTGAAGGAACAGCTGATGCAAAAGGACGGACGTGTGCCATTTTTCACATGCCTACACTGTGCCTACGTGAATACCAACAATCAAGGAGTTCGCATTCACGCCCACATGAAACATCCTACTCTTGAATATAAGGAAAATAGTCTCTATGTGAAGAATGTGAACTTTGACAATGTTGTTGGAGGCAAAATTTGTGGCTATATGTGTAAAAAGTGCCAACAGATCTTCCCATCACAAGAGAAGCTGAACACGCATTATGAGAAAGACCATAAAAGGACAGCACTCAAGCTCAAAGTCAAGCTTGCATCTAAACCCTCGGTTGTCATTGACAAACCGCCTCAAGACTCAGAGTCAACGGCTGTTTTAGACGATACAAGTAGTGAATTCAGATGCGCCCTCTGTCCACGCTCCTTTATAACGGCAGGACGTCTTGGAATGCATTATAGCAAAAAACATGGAAAGAAGGCGTTCTTTAAATACTACCTATCACAAGGCCGTCTGAGGCCCAAGAACCCAGATAACACCCCTGAGGGGTCTGTGACAGAAGGTGTCATGAAATCAGTGTACAGGTGTTCACGGTGTACCTATGTGAATGCTAGCCACTATGGAACTCTCACCCACCTCCAAATGAAGCACCCCCTTGTTGTTGCCAGGGCTGATAAGCTTAAAAAAATCAACATACCTGTAAGCAACTTTGTTGAGTGTAAGTTAGGAAAAGGAGCTAATGAGAGAGGGTACAGGTGTAGAAAATGTCCACAGATTCATGCCTCAGTGAAGAAACTAAGGATCCACATTAACGCTGAACATAAGCACGGTGCGACCTCTGACCACCCTGCGCAAACTGACCAGGAACCCCACTCAGAAGATCATGGATTGGTGTCGGCGTCTGCTTCTGTCACAACCAAAAAGATGAGCAAATCTAGTCATTTTATGCACAGATGCTCCCTCTGCACTTACTCAACCTTGATACAAAAGCAGCTGGGCACCCATTACACCCAGAGACATGGGAAGTCTGCCTTTCTCAAGTACTTTACCCCAGTTTACTGCCATTCTCACAAGAAGCCAAAGCTGGTACACACCCTGCCTGAGAACTCTGAAAGTGCTCGTGAGATTACCACACCAGCTTTATCAGACATGAGGTACAAGTGCCACGTTTGTTCCTATAAAGCAATATATCGTAGGTACTTGCATGGTCACTACAGGAGAAAACACAAACTGGATTTGCTTACCACTTGTAAGCTGCTGGAGAAGTATAACGTATACAGACGCAAAAACCCCGCAGCGGACTCTCAGAACAGTGTCCAAGTCGAATGTAAGAAGTGTCCCAACGTAGCCTTTGAGCCATTAGAGCTTATCGTTCATTATTGTACTTTTCACCGTTCAGAGTACAAATTAGATTTTACGGTGTTGGCTGAAAGACACTCCAAGAGCACAGGCATTTACAAATGTGGCCACTGCTGCAAAAGAATTAATGGCATTAGAAATTTGGGTTGCCACCTGGATCGCCATCGAGCAAGAAGGATGAAGAGGGCTGCGAAGATGAAGGAAGCCATGGCCGCTGCTGCTGCAGCAGCACCAGAGTCTCAGAGTGTTGAGGTACGCACACTCTGCTCTACTTTACAGGTTGGCTGCATTTTTACATTGAAACACACTGGTTACCTCTGTTGGTGTTGGTTTATATTTTTGTTTGCTTACAATGTAAATCAAAGTTTTGAACTGATTAGGATGAAATTTCCGAGATGGGTCAGAAACTGTCCCTGAATTAGATTGTGGGAGTGATCAGGATCATTTTTTGGATCCGGAATGTTTTTAAAGGATTTGTCGCCATTGTGAGATAGGGCAGCATTTGTCCTTGTGACACCGCAAATAACACCCAGAAAATGTATCCAAAAAACACAGGATAACAACATAATAGATGTTGTCGAACCATGAAGTTTGATCCAGATATGGACAATATTCTAGATATAGCGATCCAGAATGCTTATACAGTACTTACAGGGGTGGAGGAAAAATATCTACTGTAAGGTAATAAATAAAACTATAGATATGAAACTGACACCAAATTGTAGTGAAAGTCTGATGATTCTTCCACATTTACGGAGCTAGATCCAGAAGAAAACCACCATTATGGAAATATTTTTGTGAATAACTGTTTGAATTAAGAATAGAATAACATTGAAACTAGAACACTTGTTATCATTGTCATATCCCACTATGAAGAGAAACTGAGTTGCCTTGCCAGAGGTCTGTGCTATCTAGGTGTTTTTGTTACAATTTGAGTTTTATCCTCAGGTCACCAGGCAAGATGAAATTCCAGTATTAGAAAGTGCGGAGGACTTCCTTCAGAAGCATATCAAACCCACAGACACCCCCACTTTGCCAGCAAGTCTTCCGTCATCTTTAACAGCCACCGATGTGGAGCAACCGGAACCAGAATCAAGTGACATAAGAAACACTTGTAAACAATGCAAGCGGTCATTCAGGTCACTGAAAGGATTGCGCTCACATGAACGCAGCCATGCAGCTGTAGCAGCCATCAAGAGACTGAACAAACTGCCGACCTCAGCACTGAAGCACAAGTAAAGACTGGTTTACACTCTCAGAAATGTGCATGTTCTTTAAAATGACAATCATTAATATCATTGGTTGATTTGGATTCAGGGCTCGGAATTAAATCAAATTACAGCAGAATCCTTTTTTTTTCCCAAGAATGTAGTAGTAAGGATTTAAAAAATGATTTTTATTTTATTTTTTTAAACCTCATATCCAGGAGACTGACCTATGGTGTGATGTATATGTAATTAACAACTATGGCACCACAAGTGGTCAAATCCCAGTATCAGCCTTTGCAATTTTATGTGTGCAAAAGGCTGTAATTTAAAACACCAGGTTTAGATTCAAATCAGGATTCAGGAGATCTCATTGGAGATGCGCACTGTGTACTGTATTGTGATCTTTTAGATTTAGTGGCACTGGGTAAAGACGCATACTATCAAAATGTCATACTGTTAAAATGGGTCTCAATTTATTTAATAGGTGATTACTAAATGATTCGCCAGTTAATTGCTGCTGTCCTAGTGCAGTATGTTTTGTTTAATAAATAAGCAAATAGACTTTAAGATGAAATTGCATTCTGTAAATTAGCAATTTATATTACAATCTGGCATTGCTGTAATAGTTAAGCTTGTCAATGTGTCAAATCACAATATTGCCCACAATGACTTTTTTATATATAATATATATATATGTGTGTATGTGTATATATATATATATATATATAAATAAATAACTTTCTCACCGTACGGTTTTATTTTTAACCTAATCTTTTTTTTCTGTCAACAGAATTGAGAAATATCTGCTGTACAAATCTGGAACTCAGCGACCCTTCATGTGTAGAATCTGTTCCTATCGGACGGAGGTTATGGGCCTGTGGAAGAGTCATTTATTCAAAAAACATGAAGGTGAGTGAAGGACTGCACTGTTACCCTGATAATGTGACATCACAGGTAACTTGTTCAAATGTCAGCAAGTGGATCAATATTGGACTCACAAACATACAATGTTGAACAAATGGTTTAGACACAGCTACTCTAAAGTAAAATTACAGTAATCTGGGTAATAACACAGATCATTTTTTGTCATTTTTCCATTTGTATGTGAAAACTCTTTAATCAAAATTTGATATTTACTGCTAAAAAGTCACTGTTATTAGCTTATTGTTATCATCATTATTATTATTGTTATTATTATTATGTTCTGATTAAGATGTTCCCCCTCAATCACCACCTTTATCGTGGTGGAGGGGATTGTGTGCCTGACTGATCCTAGGAGCTATGTTGTTGGGGGCAATTCGCCCCTGGTAGGGTCTCCCAAGGCAAATTGGTCCTAGGTGACAGGTCAGACTAAGAGTGACTCAAAAGACCCTTATGACTATGCCTTCCTGTGGGCCCACCACCTGTAGGAAGGGTCGTAAGGGTCCAGTGGTGTTTGGTTTTGGTGGCAACCGAAGGCAGGGGCTTGGGTGGTCCAATCCCTGGTTGCCAATGCTAGCTCCAATTAGGAGGAGGTCCTGGGACCGATCCAGGACATGCTGGAGGCACTATGTGTCTTGGCTGCCTGGGAATGCCTGAAGGTCCCCCCAGAGGAGGTCGCTGGGGAGAGGGAAGTCTGGGCTTCTCTGCTTAGGCTGCTGCCCCCACAACCCTGACCAGGATAAGTAGAAGATGATGGATGATATTTTCCTGCATTCCAGAACAGAAAACCATTTATTTAGTGGTTGAATGTTGCTTAATTAATTTCTGACTCAAATTGGGGTATAAACTTGCATATCCCTTGCTCTTGTTCAAAATAGTAAAGCGCAGAGAATTCACTGAAAAGGAGAGTCTGCATTAAAACACTTAACGATGCTGAATGATGTTTGACACAAATGGGACAGTTGTTCTAATACCTCTTTTGTTTTAGGTCTTTAAAAGAAGTTGTAGAAAGCTGCTGTATGCAAGTGCATTTTGCTAGCTGGTTTTGATCACGATAAGGTGCTACCTTTTTATTGTTGTTTACTGCTCAATGTCCAGATGCCATTATGGATTCTGCCGAGAGCGACTCTGAGCACACTCACAGGGCCAGCAAGACCCCACCAAATACATCTGAGGACCTGAGGTCATCTGAAAGTGAGGAAGAAACAGAAAGTAAGTCACCTGTAAATTCTGTACAACTGGAAATGATAAAGTATTACTGTCATACTTAACATGTATTTGTTTGTTGAACCTCAACAGGTGCATTGTACTTGGAGCCCCCGGATGTGCAGAGACAGTTAAACCACTACAACTTGATGGCTCAGGCTAGATCATCAGCGAAAGCAAATCTGCATCAAGGCCAGTTCAATGAGGCTAGTTTGCTTTGCTGTGAGTTGTGCAATTTCAACACTGCACGCCTGAGAAATATGAGACGGCACTACCTGAACCGCCACGGAAAGAAGATCAGCAAGTGTAAGGACTGCGACTTTTTCACTGGCTTGAGGTGAGGTTTAATTTCTTCGTCTTCACATAATAAATAAAACAGTCTCTTCATGTTAGAGATTGTGTTAAGTGACTTTTGAAGTTTACATATCAGATCAATTAAAATCAAATAGTTGTGACATCATTATTAATGTGTGCCCTCCACCCAAACCAAAATAAAACGTCAACCAATAAAGAGTAGTTGGACCACTAAAAACATTTTATTTCACCATGTCAGACCTGATTCATTTAAAATGATATGCTGAACTCATGAATTATATTTTATGGCACATATTTTACTGCACCCCCCCAAAAAAAATTGCTGATCAGTGAAATCACCTGCTTTAGTGACTGGTTCGATAGAAAACCTGCAGGGTCTTGGCCCTCCATGGCATGAGTTTGAGACCCCTGCCTTAGTGCGTGAGTAGATTGTAATGTTGGCTTTGAGTAGATTGTGATGTTGGCTGTAATTAGAGGTGGCCCTCGAGTTTCACTGCACATTGATTAAGGGATGGGCAGCAATATGCACAATGAAAGTCCACAGAGCATCGTCTGGAATTGATTGCAAATGTATAGCTTGTCCTTCTAAGTCAGGGGTGCCCAACTCCAGTCCTTGAGGGCACCTGTCTTGCATGTTTTCCAACTGGCTCTGCCCCCACCCACTGCATCTTCAGCTTCTGAGTGACTGAACACACCTGATCCACATCATCAACAGTGGGTGGGACAGGGACAGTTGGGAAAACAAGCAGGACAGGGGCTCTCAAGGACTGGAGTTGGGCATCCTTGTTCTAAATGTTGGTTTAAATGTGTTTGATCATAACTGATGGCCATTTTGCATTATATTTCATTAGCTAAGTGTTCAGGAAGCATTTGTCAGAGTACTTTTTTACAATGATGAAATAATGAAGTTTATGGAATGTTTATATTAAAACTCTAGCCATGTGCAGGTTGTCAGCAGTGGAGGAAGTTCTTTCCATCATTTGGGAAAATGTCTTGCAGAACTTTGACATTATGTCACTTGTTTTGCTGGCTTTGATCAGAGAAAATCTGGCAATGCACATGGAGACGGGTCACTGCACCTTCCAATCGGCACCAACACATCAGAAGGACCTCTGCTGCCCTTTCTGCCTCTACCAGTCCAAAAACAAGAATAACATGATTGATCACATCGTCTTGCATCGTGGTAGGTTACATGTTCAGCAGATTTCAGTTTTCCACCAACATGTGTCCTTATTTGATTTGCTATATTCAGTGTTTGTGTTCCCTTTTCTTTTTTTTCAGAAGATCGCGTTATTCCAATAGAGGTGCGTCGCCCGAAGCTGTCACGTTACCTTCGTGACATTGTCTTCCGCTGTCACAAGTGCACTTTCACAAGCGGCAGTGCTGAAAACCTGCGTTTGCACATGACGAGGCACGATGACATCAAACCATTCAAGTGCAGACTCTGCTACTTTGATTGCACTCAGTTGCGTGACCTGGAAGCACACCTGTGTGATAAGCATCAGGTGAGGATTTTTAATTCAAGCATCAATGGAATTCTTTTCATCCAAGGGATTGTTTTCCTCTCTGGCATTGAAATTTGAAGTAGGAGGAAGACAGAATGACTGCTTTTTCATTCCGAGGGTGCCTCTCACTGTAGCTGTGGTGCATCAAAAAGGATTCATTTACGCTCACGTCAGAGATGAGCAAATAGTTTATAAAATTATTAAATCCAGTTTTAAATTTCAAAACTTATATCCATTTAGTCACTAAATAGAGGATAAATATAGCTGAATTAAAGACAGTGCTCAATCAATATGAAGATATTTTCTGACTTGAATTAAACTAGATCACTAGAAAAACTGTGTGGTGTCAGGACCTTGTATGAAAAATAGGGTTATATGTATTTCTTAAAAATGTTCATTAGTTGGCTAAGAATGTATGTTGGTCTAATCATGACAACTTGCAAGAAAAGATCTAATTTCTACTTATTTAATTATCTTGACAAGCATTCCAGTCTCTCTGTTCACCTCCAAACAGCTTCCTGGCTACAGCATTTATCTAGACAGAAATGAGAATCCTAAAATTCAGTTGGATTGAGTTTGTCCTCGGTTAACTTCATTTTACACCGTCCATCGATATTTAAAAGGCAGCCATTGTAAACATTTAGCCTCCTCAAGTTTACCTTGGTCACATTTTAGCCTGGAATGTTAAATTTTGCTCCAGCCAAATCAGATTGAACGTACTGTAGGTGTAGAGTGAAAAACTGAATCGAGGTTCAGTTTTCTTTAAGTCGAGTGGGAGCGTTTTGACAAATTCAGTGGCATCATTGAAGATCCCAGAGCCAGGCTTAAGGACTTTTACATAGAAATCCCTTCGCTCCTCCACATAGAAATCCTGTACATCCAGTACTATTGATTTGGTTGTACAATTGTTATAGATATGGAGTCGGTGATGCAGTACAACCATCTCACAGCACAAAACAAACTGCATGTCAAAAGTCTGGACACACCTTTTCCTTCTGTGTTTTATTTTTATATTTTCAACATTGTACATTAATACCAAAGACATCCAAACCATGAAAGAGCACATATATGGAGTCATACAGGGTGTTTCAAAAAGATGGCCCTAATTTCAATCTGGTATATTTCTTGATGGCAGCATGGGACAATGACACAAAAGTTGCAATTAGTTTTCCATAGGAATACATGTAAAACCAATTAATCCCTTCTGGACCCACGAAAACTCCCATATAAAGTATGTATTGCACACCCTTACAAGCACATTTATTCATTATTATTATTTGAAAAGGAAGTTATGTTAATTATCTGAAACGGAATGCATGAAATTAGTTCTAAAAAATGATTTGGAATGTATTCTCACCTTGGCTTATGACTTGGCAGTGATGAATGTCCTCCTGAAGCGTGTGTCAGTGGACACTGGGTCTCTGTCTGCTGTGTGTTTTTTCGGTGTGACGTCTCGCACGCATCTGTAACTGTAAAAACAGCTCCAGACATCGGAACTGCCGGCTGCAAGCACAGCTCCAGCGTGTTTATGGCTATTGTTGTTAGCCGTAGCTAACGACACAGCCGGGGCTGTGTTGTTGGCTCCGTTAACTGGAGCTAATAACACTCTGGAGCTAATAACACATAGCGCAGGTGTCAGGCTAACAACACTGCAGTGTTAGCCTGTAGCAGAGGCATCGAGCTACTCGTGGTTAGCATTTGGCCTACTGCATCCCATGGGAGCTTTCACATGTTATTGTGTTGACTGTTTACATCCGGGTGATGGTTCACTTTCGCGTCAATATCTTACGTTAACCCAGTGCTTCTCAATTCTTTTCTGTCGGGGGGGGGG
>JAQQAE010011908.1:0-13390 GCA_029823295.1 Pseudamia nigra | reverse complement strand
TATGTTTGAAGCCTGAAATGTGGCGAAAGGTTGAAAAGTTCAAGGGGGCCGAATACTTTCACAAGGCACTGTATATTCTCACTAAAACACAGATTTCACCGCCATTTATATATTACCTAGTGGTGGAGGAAATGGTCAAATCTAATACAGTGGTACTCCGGCTAATGAACGCTTCTGGTAACAAAAAATCCGGGTACTGAAGAAAAAATTGGCCAAAAATTTGAACCGGCTAATGGTAAAAATTCAGCTAACACAAGCGATAGACCCGGAAGTGAACTATCACCCGGATGTAAACAGTCAACACAATAACGTGAAAGCTCCCGCGGGATGTAATAAGCCGAATGCTAGCCGCGATTAGCTCGATGTCTCTGCTACAGAGTTGCCTGCTCCTTAACAGTGCTGTGGCCTGGGTGTCAGGCGAACAACGCTGCGGTGGCGTTAGCCGGCTACGGAGCGCTGTTAGCTTACAACGGCAGAGGATCCAGCTGGACTTAGAGCCTCTGCCGTCATAAACTAGCAGTGCTCTGGAGCCAGCTAACACCACAATGCTGGACCGAGAGCCTCTGCCGTCGCAAGCTAACAGTGCTCCAGAGCCGGCTAATAACACAGCTGTAGCTGTGTTGTTAGCTGTAGCTAACAACAGTAGCCGTAAACATGCTGGAGCTGTGCTTAGAGCCGGCAGCTCCGATGTCTGGAGCTGTGTTTATGGACGTGTGCAGTGTCCACGGACACACTGCCAAGTCAAAAACCAAGGTAAGAATACATTCTAAATCATTTTTAGAGCTAATTTCATGCATTCCGTTTCAGATAATAAACATGACTTCCTTTTCAAATAATAATAATTAATAAATGTGCATGTACAGGTGTGTAATACATACTTTATATACGAGTTTTTATGTGTCCAGAACGGATCAATTGGTTTTACATGTATTCCTATGGAAACACCAGCCCCGGCTAATGAATGATTCGCCCAATGAACGTGACGCCGGAAATTTGTTAGCTGGAGCACCACTGTAAATGTAATATTTGTGTTAAATTTAACAATACCACAGTGTGAATTATTATTTTTGGTCCCGATTCCAAGTATGGAAAAAGCCAGGTCCACACAGAGAACCTTTAAAGAGTTCAAACTGAAACTTCACTGCACCATAAAGTTAAAACTGCTTTAGGAAGATGCATTAACTTCAGTCACGCTATTAAATTTTGGTGTGAATCAAAAAGCACAAAGCAAAACTGAGCACTAACTACTGATGTAAACTGTGCAGCCTGGTCACAGTTGATAGGATGATAGTCCACCGGTCCACAGTGACACAGCTCTGCTGAAAATCTCTACATACTCACCATGTACTGTAGCTGTGCACCAGGATCTGTTTATTCCACAATGGATTCTATAATGAAAAATTCCTTTCATATAATAATTCCTGTTGCACCGTTCTACATCTGTCACGTGTGAATTACAATGACAATGATGAGCAAGTGTCCATATCGGTGTGTAGCCTAACTCTCACTGATGAGGAGTCTACACAATATTTATTAAACAGTGGGCAATGGTCAAGAGGCGTCTCCTCCCATGAAAATAGCTTTCTATGTAACTTCTGTAAGCAATATGTTAAGATACAGTCAGTAAACGTGACTTTCCTCCAATGCGACGAAGCTTCGTCTATGTTAGTGATCATCAACTGGTGGCCTGTGGGCTACATTCGGCCACTCAAAGCTTTCTGTCCGGGCAGAGGAATGTTAATGAAGTCATATAATGTAGGGAGGAAACAGTGTGGTCTGGTATTTATGATATATCGTATTTTTTTGTCCTAAAAACAAGTGAAACTAAAATCTTTTGGAGTCATTTTCTGATTTTGCGTCATTTACTGACATTGCATCGTTGTAAACCCATCCAAACACTGCAAAATAGTGTAAAACAAGTCAAAATGACTCAGGATTTGTTATAAACCAAAATGTTCTCCTGTCATATTTGTGGAATCACAGATTTGTCCATGACTCTGCAGTAAACTGTCTTCTGTTTGCCTCTCGGATGGAATTTGAGCTGGCACATGTCCATGATGGGTTCAAATGCACCATCTGAAATGTCCCTGGAGCATTCAAGTGCACCTTATTAATTCACAAATTTCCACAAAATGACCACAAAGGAGGTTTAAACAATAAGGTTGATGGATTTTTTTTCCTAATTTTATATCAAGTATTAAATTCTGTCTGTCCTTTTTCATATTTTATTGTAGATTTTGCTCTTTTTTCATTATTTATGGTCATTGTCTGACTTAAGCAGGTCTATAAGACCTGATATGCATCTTATCTTGGTGGTGACTGCTCAGGAGATGGTCTGGGAAATCTGTGCACACCTGATACAGATGGCCCCTGAGATCTCAAAGTCCCCCGACCAGAACCTGGCATCATGATTTTGATAAGATGAGGGTACAGAAGAAATATGCGTCTGAGTTTATTTAGCTTATTTCAGGAGGATGTTGGGGAGGTAAAGATTTTTTTTTTTTGGATTTGTGGGTGAGCAATGGTCACACGAGCGGCAGCATGCGGAGTGAATCAAGACGGCTCCCATTTAAAGCTACAGCTGATTAGGGGTGTGTAAGGATGAGCTGATGGTGATCGGACAGAAAATCAGGCACAGACTTCTGCACCTGCCTGAACTAGGAACAGGCTTCATTTTTTAATAGTTAGATTTTATTATTCTGCTAAAAAATATTTTCAGAGTAGTTTCAACATGCTACAATATTCTTGTACCAATGAGCCCGTTTGTGGCTGTTTAAAAAGCTTGTTAATTTCAAAAATTGATGAGGCATTTTATATTTTTTCTGCTCTGCTGAGTGACTCTTTGGAAAAATTCTGGCCCTTGAGCAGATATATTATGTGGTTGAAACTTGTAAAAAGGAATTATACAACCCCAATTTAAAAATCTGGCCATTGGGAGAACTGTTCCCATTTACATTTTAGTGGCCACTTTAGGGGATGGTGAGGTGAGGGCAGTTCTGTTGGTTGTAATCTGGAGTTTCACCTCTAGATGGCTCTAAATGTCACACTACACACTGTCACGACACCTAAAATCCAGGTTACTAAACTTTCATTCGGTCTTACCTTGTTGTGACTGGAGTCGTGAGGAATCTCGGAGGTCACCACTCCGTCATGGTCGAGCTGCCGGCAGGGCTTAGCCACTCCGAGGATCTGCTCCAGGGAGGGGTTGTTCGGAGGGCACTGGGATAGGCTGGAGATGACTTGAGCTAAAGGAACTGGGATCTGCTCCTGCTGCAGTTTGTGGCTCATGCCCTGGAAAGAGGAAACTGTGGACTCGTTCTGCTGCCCACTCCTCCCAAACAAATCACTTCCACTCATCGTGTAATCCGCATTGTCAATATCCGGCATGCTATAATCCATGCAAGACTCTAGTGAGGTGTTTGCAAGTGGTTTTTGGCTGTTGTCAAGGCAGGCATTGTTGCTCAGATGCCCGCTGAATCCATAGTCCTGCCAGGAGTCCTTTCCAGTTGGATGCTTGGTGGTGGAGACACTGCACTGTCCGTTGAGGTTGGACGCCGTCTGTTTGGTGTGGCACTGCTGTGAGAGCTGATTGTGCATCCTGGACTGCTGCTGCTGAAGGTAGTGTTGCTGCTGAAGCTCCCCGTCCATTTGTGAGGTCTTGCTGTTAAAAATAGTCTGTTGTGGTTTAAAGGTATCCATTTGTATCCCTGAATTTGCTAGTATATTATGTGCTGTCCATTGTCCATTGGGGATCGAGTGATTTGATGCTAACAGATCGCTAACAGAATGGTTGTTCTGCTGGCCCCAGTCCTGCGTTACTTTATGTGACTGCATGTTAAGGTGTTGCTGCATTTGCTGGGAGAGCTGAATGATGGGAGCCTGTCCAACCAGAGGAGGCCTCTGATATGGAAACTGCATCTGCACGTTATTGTCAGTGATGGGATTACTTTCAGCATCTGATGAGGTGGTGCCTGAGGTGCTGCTTGAAGGCGCCTGTCCTCCATGATCTGTGGAGTCACTTTTCCCCTCCATGGAGTTATAGATATATGAAAGGATCTCATCGTTGGTTAAGAGGTCATCCAGAGTGGGCACATGCTCCGGATCCATCTCCACTCTGATCATCCGCTCGTCCAGCAGCAGCAGCTCAAGGTCCTCGGTACTCAGGCCCAGCCCTTCAAGAGCTCCAAACAACTCCCCGTTTGAACAGCCATCCTCTTTGGGATCCACAACCCCATGTCCTTCCAGAGACAGGGAGTCCAAAGTAGCCAACAGTGGGTCAAAACTAGTGCCTGGCTCTGAGACACTCGGCACCACACTACTGCTCGACTCATCCCAGCTCCTATGCAGACTGGTGGGTTTAGATTCGGAGAAGCTCAGTTGGTCTCCAAAGATGCTGCTGTGAAAGGATAATTTGGGCTCCAGAGCTGGCTGGCAAACATAAACAGACTCATCCTGACTCATGAGGGCTCCTAAGAGTGAACCAGGGTCCAGTCCATCCCGGACCAGCCTCTCAGTCCGGCTTCTCTTTGACTTGCTGCCATTTTTCTCAAGGCTTCCATCTCCAAAGCAGGCGATAGGGTGGTTGGACTGGTAGAGCAGAGCCTCACCTGTAGTGTAGGTAAAGGGCAGATGCATGGAGCGCTTACGCAAGTGTTCACCTCCCTCCTCCTCCCTGAAAAAAATAAATAAAACGAGAACACTGTCACTGTTTGGACACAAGAGGAGGAGATGAAGTTCTACAGGTTGATCACTTGGCTCTCTTCTTTAAAGGTGCCTCATATGAGCCGCTAGTTCTGCTGGAGGTTTTTCTCTTCTGTTAAAAGAAGTTTTTCCTCCCCCGTCGCCTTTGGCTTGCTCTCGGTGGTTCTGTTGGGTTTACTCTCTGTATAGTCATGAGGTTTCGGCCTCGAATTGAGAAGCGCCTAGAGATAATCGGCGATTATGATTGGCGCTATACAAATAAAGATTGATTGATATGCAAAGGTGGGTAGTGCTCAAGCAAATTTACTCCTTTACATTTCCTGGATTTTATTAATTTTTCCCAAAAATATTTACCTTGGAGAATAGTTGTTTTACAGAGTATTTTTTACTCTTACTCAGTTCCATTTCTAATGAAAAAAATGTACTTCTACTCAGTTTCATTTGTCCATGGTCCAGTGAGTGGGAGTTATTTTTCTGCATCTAAAATGTCTACAAAATAAGTAAAAAGTAGCTTAAATAATTTAAAAATGTTATTATTTATTTATAAGATAATTTTGTGAGTGATTACCCATACAGTGTTTGAGAATACACTGGAGTACATACAGGAGGGGTCTCTGGGTGGCTATGATGTAGTCTGGTTTTCCATTCTTGTAGACCAGCCTGGCGTTGGCCTGGACCCACTTCCAGCGGTTGTCCTTGGTGAGCAGCCTGAACACGGTCAGACCACTCTCTCCAGTCTTTATCACTGCAAACACACAAAAAAATACAATTCCAATGACAAAATGATGTGTTGAGGCATAGACCCCATCGATGCCATACGTCCATTAATTATTGTGTGAGCTTTCTCTCTCAGCAAGCTCTGTAGCCTTGAAGGGTGCGAGTCTCAGGCGTCATGGCTCTTCCTGTTCGCACATGGACCTCATCCAATCAGCACCCAAACACCCCACACGCCCCATCTTCGCCCAGAAGAGACACTGCCCTTTACGCTAAACTCAGCAGACCTGCACCGGCTGCTGAGAGACATGGCGGAGCACAGCTCTCCTCTTTGCGCAAATAAACTTCACCTGTCATGATCTCAACCCAGTCTGATGACCGTCCTTGCTTGCGGCCAACTGATTTGCCATGACAGGTGCATTGTAACGGAATAGTAACCTACAGGATGATGGAAACAATAGTTTGGAGCAAGAAAAAGCTGAAAGAGAAGGAAAATCTTTGATAATATTAACCGTCTTTGCTATTCATCGTTACTGGACTGATGAGCTACACTTATCCTGGTCAGGGATGTGGGGGCACCAGCCTAAACGGAGAAGCCCAGACTTCCCTCCCCCCAGCCACCTACTCCAGCTCCTCCAGGGGGTCCCCCAGGCATTCCCTGGCCAGCTGAAAGACATATTACCTCCAGCATGTCCTAGGTCTGCCCGAGGGCCTCCTCCCACTTGGAGCTAGTTTTGGCAAACGGGGATTGGACCACACAGGCCCCCCGCCTCTAGCTGCCACCCAAACCACACAGCACTGGACTCTTACGACCCTTCCTGCAGATGGTGGGCCCACAGGAAGACATAGTCATAAGGGTCTTCTGAATCGCTCTTACTCTGACCTGTCACCTAGGACCCGATCTGTCTTGCGAGACCCTACCAGGACTGAATTGTTCCTGATAACACAGCTCCTAGGAGCACACAAACCATTCCACCAGGATAAGGTGACGATTCAAGGAGGGTTTCAATTAGTACAGTTATTAAAATGTGGTGTTTATTTCACCTTGAATACAAAGGTTTTATACATAATTGTAAAATATCATTAAATGTTAATAGTAATTTGGGAAAGTGGTGAAAAATTTCACTTCAAATTACATGAACAAATCAGTAGCAATCAATCTCTAAGATAAATACTAATCATCCCTAATGAAAGAGTTGGTTACACTTTAGATTAAGGAACTTATTGGCATACACTGACCCTTAATTAGAGCTAGGGAATTAGATGTGTTAAGAAATGTCAAATTATTCACGACCAGCAGTTGTATTGTGTAGAGAAAGTGTGGATACAGAGTCAATCGCCGTATTAGTGCTACTGCAACTACTGGACAATTCCACGTCATGTCAAGAAACAGATTTAAGACAGTCCAAGTCGAGTCTCCAGAACCAACACTATAATGAAACGGACCGTCCCAGGAAATGAAGACCACGAGTTACAGCACAGCACCTCCACTGCACAGGAGACGCTTATTAAAATGACCAGACTCAGAAACCCACTAATTACAACAACTTATATCGTTTTTGTTAGTTTTGGTGACTGCATTCAGGGACACATTCAAAGCTGTTGACAAATTTTGGATGAACTGATCTTCATTCCTTAAATTAATGACTGTCGTTCATCTTTACTTAACTCCCTGCTGCTGTTAGACTCTCAATAAACCACGTGTAACGATTTTTATCAATGTGCAATATGACATACATGTGAGACATAACTGAGGCAATATTTCAATACAATTCTGTTTACAATATAAATATAATATAATATAATACTGAATATTCGTTTGTCTATTCTCCTCCATGTTTTATTTATTGGATAATGTTTATTTCTCTGTACAAACTTATTATTATTCTTAGATTTATTCAACTCCAATGAAGTACAAGCAGAATATAATGATGTTCAAATAATTTTCAACCTAAATTCTATTAATATTCAAACTGATTATTTTTGCAAATATTCACTCAACACGTTCACTGGAACTGGGGTTTGTACGTTCTACCTGTGTATCATGTATCCTGCTGCCCTTTGCTGCTGTAAATTACCCCACTGTTGTACTAATAAAGGTTGAATGTACAGCTAATATTGGTACGGGGAGTGTGAAGTAAACACAAACAGTACTCAAGTAGAAGTAGAGGTACTTATGAATATAGGACTTGAGTCATTTTTCCTCATTTTGCTGCCTTTTCAACTTTTTTTTCGAT
This sequence comes from Pseudamia nigra, assembly GCA_029823295.1. Taxonomy (NCBI): domain Eukaryota; kingdom Metazoa; phylum Chordata; class Actinopteri; order Kurtiformes; family Apogonidae; genus Pseudamia; species Pseudamia nigra. Next base: position 5,738 of record JAQQAE010011908.1, on the reverse strand, counting down.
TTTGTTGGCTATATTGTTCATTTTGACTCATTTTGCTGTTTATATCCTTTTTTCTCATTTATTTTGATCATTTTGATACAGATTTTACTAATTTATATTGGTTACATTGTTTATTTTGCTGCTTATTTTGTTGTTTGTTGGTTATATAGTACATTTTTTTGCTAATTTTAATTCTTATTTTGTTAGTTTTTTTAATTTATGTCATCATTTTGTTGTTTAATTTGTCCATTTCTGTTCATTTTGTTAGTTATATTGTTCATTTTTATTGATTTACATGTATATTTTGATGATTTTTGCTCATTTTGTCCCTAATTTTGTTGACTTTTGAGAGCTTTCTTCATGATTTTGTCAATTTTCACTATTTACCTTTTTGCTGATTTTTATTGTCAATTGTATTTGTCATAGTGTTCATTTTTTTAAATTTACTTGATTATACAGTTAACTTATTTTTAGCTTATTTTGTCAATTTTTGTTAAACTTTGTTGGTTATATTTTGTGTTTATTTACTCGGTTATTTTGTTCATGTTTGCAAATTTTGTTGTTTATTTTGTTATTGTTTGTTCTCTTTTGTTGGTTATACTGTTCATTTTTGTTAATTTTGTGTATTTTGATCATTTCTGCTCATTTTGTCACTCCTTTCGACTCCTGTGTGAAGTTGTGTAATGAAAATGCCAATTTTCACTCACTTTGTTGCTAATTTTGCTGATTTTTTTTGTTCAACTGTGTGGGTTATGGTATTATTTTACCTAGTTTCTTCATTTTGGCTCATTTTATTACTTATTACTTGATCATTTTGTCAAATTTTGCTATTTTTCTTGCATAATTTGCAATGTTTTTTAATTGTTTTGATGGTTGTACTGTTGTTAATTTACTTAGAGGAATGAAAATCAGATTTGATTTAAACAATGTGATAATAAAACTTACTTCGGACGTGGTTCTCTGCACAGTACAACATGTCTGCAGCGTGGATGAACTGATACCCGGTTCCTCGAACCCTAAGCTCCGCCTCCGTGTACCCCAGCACAATCTTTCCTCTGAAACAAAAAAAAAAAAAGAGTTTTAGTTCAGTGGTTGTACTGGAAAAAAGAAATGTGATGAATCTTTACAGGAGCAATAATGGAAAAATAAATACTCCTGGAATTAAGATGATTGAACATTAACAGGGTGCCTCCAGGTGGAAGACGCTTCAATCTGATGCTTTGAGGTAATATTTACGAGTGAATAAATGAAAGGATGAATTTGGATATTGGATCTATTGCATCTCTTTGGATATTAAGTCTCTGCATCTATTGCATCATGTTACAGTAACTGCAAAGGAATTCACATATAACATTTTAATGTATTTTAGTATGTATTGGAAAATGTGAATGACAACTAGATGGATAAAAGTGACGACTGAATTTATGTCGTTAATTGTGCTTTTAGCAGTATATCAAATTTGATGAAATGCGTAATATAGATAGATAGATAGATAGATATGGCATGGAGACCATTTAGTTTGGTTTAAATGAGCAATATATTAACAAATATAACAAAAATGAACAAAAACAATCAGGAAAACACACAGAAATGAATAAAATAATTTACAAAAGGAATAAAAATAACTGGTTTTGCCCCTTTTTGAGTCTTTTATATTCAAATTGAAAAACCAACACAACTTAACTGCACAAAATAATTAACAAAATGACCCAAAATTAACAAATATAATCCACAAGATGAACATATCTACATTTTCAGACAGATAGCAATAAGTCCAAAGTAAAAAAAAAAGAGAGACAAGCATCAGGCGCAGCTTTAGATTTAAATCTCAGTCATATGGACATTAGATGAGACGTCTATGGTGATTAAGACCTAACCAATTCTAATTTAAAGTAATAAAATAATACATTTGAAGGCAATGTTGTTGTAAAATTGAGTTTAAGACATTTCCAGTCTTATTGTTGGCCTGGTGACACCCTGAATAATTCAACAGTGACTGTAAATGGGGTCAGCTTCTTTAAAGAGGTCCTTAGTTGTGGAGTTCTTACTTTGCATCGCAGGCCATGGGTGTGAAGTCCAGCTTGTGTTTGGTTCTGAAAATCATGTTCTTGGTGCGGATCTCCAGGATGGACGGGGGCTGTAGAGGAGTGGCGATGGCGAACAGAGCAAGCTGTGGTGGCGCTTTTCCTCCACTTTCCTCCCGCTGGTTTTGGCCATGAAGAAACTTGAGGCGGCCTTGAAGGTTCAAAGCCTGGAGAAAAAAATATGACGTTTGTAGTAATGTTAATAAAGGGTGAAAATTGTTTTTTTCCCCCTTTCTTTCCTTCTTTATTTATTCTTTATTTTTAACTGTGTTCAAGACAAAAAAAACAATGGTCAGAGTAGGCAAAAGGGGCTATAATGGTACAAGAATGGACAAAATTAACATGTAAAGTCACAAAAAAGAAAGAAAGAAAACAAAATCACTGTTTGTCAAATCAACGTCCTGAGTGAAACTTGACATCACCAGGTAATTATTTGTGATTTGAAGTTATTACTAAAGGATGCAACAAGAGAACAACAATGTAACAGATACAAAAAGGCAAAACTAAAAAGGTGCAACAGGACAAAAAAATGCAAAAAGACATTAAAGAAGCAAAATAGTTAAGATGACATAAAGGAGGAAAAACAAAGATGATGCAAAAAGACTCAATAAGAACCCCAAATTGTAAAAGACGCTAAAAGACAAATGTGAAGTGAACCTGTGTCCGTCTGTCCATCTGAGAGGCTCTGTCTCTAAAAATGCTACTTTTGTACCAGGTCACGTTACGGACCTGGTACCAGTTAACCTAGTTAGTTGTCAAATGCTCCTCCCTCTGTTGCCTCTGTTCCAACTTTTTTTGAGACATGTTGCTGTCATCAAATTCTAAATGAGTTAATATTTTCCATGAAATTGTAAAATGTCTCAGTTTCAGCATCTGATATGTTGTTTATGTTCTACTGGGAATAAAATATGGGTTTACGAGATTTGAAAATCATTGTATTCTGTTGAAATTTACATTTTATTTACATCCTAACTTTTTTGGAAATGGAGTTGTAGTTGGGGGTACATATGGTTGTGTATGTGCACTATGTACATGTAGATATACTGGGGGTATTAGAGATTTCAAGCAAAAACACTAACTGAGACCTGCATGGAACTAATTAATTATTAATCCATTTTTGGACATCGACTTAAGCATGAGATGTTCGATCGCTCCCTACCGCATTATTACCAGACCATGGTGAAAACAAAAGTGACTGTTTACCGGTACTTTTAGACTGACATGAAAGTTGTATGAGTTTATAATCATTTCCAAAAATTGTGACCCATCGCTGGTATGAATATGTTCCTGTTTTACATACAGTATGTTCTTTAAAGTCTAAGAAGAATCTAAACTTGCTGTTTTTTGTAATCTGATTTCAGGTGCACTGATCTACATACACATTTAGCTTCATGTGCATCAAGTTTGAACATGTAACCTACCAAGAAGCCAGACGAGTTGTCCAGGAGGCAGCGGAAGCGACAGACAAAACTCCTCTCCAAGAAAGACGAGTTCTCTGGAGGAAGTTGTTCGGGGTTGTAGGCGACCAGAGACGAGCTGCTGCCAGGCTCCATGTCTGCAGGTAAAGAAAAAAAAAAAAAACATTTACAAACTGTCCATCAGAAAAACTCTCATTTCTTATTTTTTGATGTACCGTAGGTTCTTCATTAAGGAAAGGACATTGAAAGACATTTCTATGATAATTCTCACCAAATTAAAGACTGAGCATTGGTCAAAACATCCTCTTTAGGCTCAAAAAATAACTTAACTGGACCGAATACTAACAAACTGAACAGAAATGCCTGAAATAATCCAAAAATATAAATGAAGTCTCTAAAAATATTCCAGAAAATGAACATATCTACATTTTCAGACAAATAATACCAAGACAAATATTGAAAAAACGTTAAAAAATGCAACAAAAACTTATGTTAATGATGCAAAAAAATTATATCAAAAACACAAGAGGTGCAAAAAATAAAAACATAGTAAAAGTTGCACAAAAAGTTAGAGAAATATATGTAGATAAGGAATATAGAAGACCAAAACAATATAGAGAAAGCAAAGAGAGAAAACAACATTCCTCTGACTCTAAAGCAACACGAAAGACACAAAAATACATAACAAGATGCAAAACTAAACAAATAAAAGGTGCAAAAAAAGACAGAACTGTTGTTAATGATGGAAAAATCAAAAGATGCAAAAAAAAGTAGAAGACAAAAGGACAAAAGCAGAAGACGCTAATAAATCAAAGACATAAAAGATGAAAAAAGACAAAAACAAGATGCAGAAAGATGTCATGACATATGCACACTATCGAAAATATAAAAAAGGAAAAAAAAGAACATACAGTAACATGACATAAAAGAGGAAAAAACAAAGTTAACAAGATACAAAAAATAAAAATGTAAAAGATGCAAAAAGGAAAAAATTAAGTTAATAATTAAAAATACACAATGAAAAAGAAACAAAAAAGAGAAAAACAACATAGAAGATGGTGAAAGATAAAACCGACACCAAAGTAAACAAAACAAACGGGGGCAGCTTTAGCATTAAGTCCAATGTAAGGCTTATATGTCCAATATATAACGATATTAAAGATTTTGTGTAAATTATGTGCTTAAAATGTCCTGAACCCTTCAGGTGAAGCCAGGCATCGGGTATCTACGTACGTAGCACCGAATCATAAATCACTGCAGTCTGTCCAGCAAAGCCGAGTCTCCTTCTTTATGCTGCCTTTAGCACGATTTAAATGAAAGCCATAGTGTCAAAACACACAACTCATGTTTAGCGCATTAAAGCTGCCCGTTGAGAGCGTTGGAGGAAATCCAGATCACGTTATTTACGCCACCAGCGACTAATGGTTCACAGTTAACACGAGACATTTACACACATTTATAATCACACAGGCAGTAGATGATTCAGCACTGAATCATCCCATAAATCTGTGCTTAAATAGACAAAAGTAACAGTAAAATCACTAGAATAAATAAATAGAGCACTATCTGTGCCATGTTGTTGTGGCTAATTTATGTGAGTTAAGCAGCTGCAACAAAAACTATTTTATAGTGTTTTATTCCATATAATGGAACAACAAACATGCATCAGGAAGGAAGGAGAATAGAAAATGAAGCATGACATAATGAACACGTACAATAAAACGGACTGTAATAAACAGAGGTTAATGGTCAGAGATGGTCTTTACCTCAGCAGACATGTAGATACTTCTTTAAAATACGACAGAAAAAGTCAAATTAATTGTACCTCTTTAAAAGTACAAATGATCTGCAAGCTCCTAACAGCATTTCTGCAATCCTACTGTCTGCTTATGTGCAAAACTAATCTCTGCAAATCTAAGTCAAAGAGGAAATGTCAGTAGCAGTGCATTTGCAAGTCAGTCCCAAGACCAGTCTTCTGGGGAAAATCCACCTCCTCTAATGCATGTCTGAGGATTTTTTCCATTTTTCCTTGTTAAGCTGATTTGACAGTTCAACAGGATGTATGGAATTTTGACCTGTGGTTTCTCACCGGAACAGATCTCCTCCTTGTCTGTAAAACGGAATGAAAAACATTTTTTGGAAGAGAGCTATTGGATAGTTAGTGTGTTGGTCGGGGTTTAGGAGCTATTGTAAGAGTGTTGTGGATAACGGTGCAGGATTTTGGGAAAAGTGCAGGAGCTATTGTACAGATTATGTT
>JAQQAE010011907.1:0-13391 GCA_029823295.1 Pseudamia nigra | reverse complement strand
GGGGGGAGGAAAAACTTCTTTTAACAGAAGAGAAAAACCTCCAACAGAACCAGCGGCTCATGGTAGGCGGCCATCTGCCTCGAATTTTACATATATCTCAATAATTCCCTTCTCACCCTGTGCAGGTGGTCTCATCCTTCCAAGCTCAGGTCCTCTACCAGAGGCTTGGGAGCTTAAGGGCTCTGAACAGTATCTTTGCTGTTTGTAGAACTACATTTTTCTGCACTGAGATGTCAGATGTTTTTTCCTGGGATGTGTTGTAGCCACTCCTCCAGTTTAGGGCTTACTGCCTTGAGTTCTCCAATGACCACTGGCACCACTGATGCCTTCACCCTCCAGGCCTTCTCCAGCTCTTGTCTGAGCCCCTGGTATTTCTCTCATTTCTCATGTTCCTTCTTTCTAATGTTGCCATCAGTTGGTATTCCTATGTCAACCACAACGGCTTTCCTCTGCTGTTTGTCCACCACCACAATGTCCAATTGTTTGCCATTACTATTCTGTCAGTCTGTATCTGGAAGTCCCACAGGATCTTGGCTCGGTCCATAGCAACTGGTGGTTTGGTACAGATTTGGAACTTGGTCCGGAATTTAAGAAGTCAGGAATTAGACACATCCACAACATAGCACTGCACTCTAGTTTAATGTTGCTTGCACATGAATTGCATTCATGGTCTGTAGGAACTTATGATGGGCTGCATTGTATGTTTTTACCAGGGGTTTATCTTGGCTTTACATACAGCCACAATGTTTTGAATGGCACACATATCAGCCAGAAAATCCACTTCTGCAAAGATTTAATTTTTTGGAAAAACACTGTGGGAAAAGATATACATCTAAAAATTGTCTAATCAACCCAAATGTTCATGACCTTTCTGCAGTACTTCCTGTTGAAGACCTCATGATTAAATTATAGAAGGCAAAATCCATCCATCCATCCATCCATCCTTCCAGCCAGCAGCAGCCTAAACAGAGAAGCCCAGACCTCGCTCTCTCTGGCCAACTCCTCCAGGTCCTTTGGAGTTATCCCAAGGCATTCCTTGAGACTTGATGCCTCTAGTGTAGGGTCCACATCACTGTTGATACCTCACTGATTCACCTATTAAACTAATGTTTTATCCTCCAATCACTTATGAACAAGTTCCTGAGATACTTGGTCCTCTACTTAGGGCAGGAACTCCTTCCCAACCTGGAGTGGGCACCATGACTGTCTGAGCACCATGACTTCAGATTTGGAAATCGTACTGCAGAAACTGAAAAGGTTCTGGAAAAGTCCCACAAAATAATTTCAAGGAAAGAGTGGGTAGTTTTCATGTGATCCCAGTGACAGAGACAGAAAAACAAGCACAGTGATTTCATAAATGCCTTGGCAGAGATAATAATCTGAAGTCAATGTGAAGAAATTCATTGACAAATTTAAAGTCATGAAAGACTGGAATGATAGTCTCAAGCCCCTGTAAGATAAAGACAAAAGAACACCCCTGGGGTCTCAAAATAATCCAGTTAGTAGTGTTAAGGGTAATGTATGTTCAGACTTAGCTTGATGCCACATCCACTGTGAAGAGAAAATTGAAACAGCCTGAGCCAGAACGTTTGTATAAACATGTCATTAAAGCAAGATTTTCTGTGCTTGAGACTGCCTTAGTTATCCGCATGCTCACATAAACTCCAAAAAAAGCCCAAAAAACCAAAAATATCCTGAGGAACAAGTAAGCACATGCATATTTACCCTCAGTGACAGTTGTAGAGGCTCTGGTGTCCTTGCCGAATAGAAGTATTTATTCACAGCCTTCTTGATGTTTACTTTCTCAACTTTAAAATTACCACTGCCCTATGTGATCACCATCAAAATCTTTGAAAATCCCTACTCAAGACAGAAAATGCTAAACTGGAGAGATTTTTTCTTTCATTTTTACAATGAGTTGAGGCTTCTACAGGGATTGTTGAACGGCTCAGTGGGGCTCACTGCAGCTAATCAGCATGGCAGCAGACAAGATAAGATGGCATCTCCTCCTCGCCTGACAACTATTATTTTCATCCTGTTAAAGAAGGCTACTGCTGTGGTAATCACAGAGCAACAGAATTCAGAGAATAAACACAGTTTGTGAGCATGTTTGTGTAATTGTGTATGTGTACACTTCAATTAGGAGAAAGAAAATTAAAAGTGAGACTGAAAGATAAGGAAAAGAGAAATTTATCCAAAAAAAAAAAAAACCAGCAACAACACTCAGACACCTGCGTAATGTTCAGTCTACCGAAGTTGATTTTCTGACAGGCTGGAATTCCAATTAACACACAGGGGAATGTGACTATTGGTAAAACAATCCAATTATTGTTTGGAGCAGATGTTCCTTCTAGAAAACAATATGCAACTAGAGTCTGCTTAGTCATTAGCCAATGCAGCCTCTGGAGCCACAACTATATATGGTTAAAGAGAACATCTCTAAATCCCTGCACTCTTTCTCTGTTTTCCCATTTCTAGTGGTCTGTCGCTACATCTTACTGACTTTATTTCTGTATATTTTTCTATGCTCCTGTCCACTTTTGTATGATTTTCCACATGTTCTTTTTACAAATATAACACATTAGAAGTGTAAAAAAGACAAGCCATGTTGTCCAGTGTATCCAGTGTATTTATCTTTACATAAAGACATTTTCAGATTTTTATTAATCAGCTTAATACTTATGTTAGTCCAGTAAGAAAACCATGCCCCTTCCTGGGAAAAAACAAGACCCCCTCAGAGATTCAGTTTCATCACAGTGTTTGATGGGTTTGGTACCGTAACTGCACATCCACATCCAAAGTTCTTGATACTTTTCAGTTTGACCAATCGTCATTACCCATGTAGTCAGAGTCAGTCTGTGGGTAGGGTGTCTGTGTGTGTGTTTGTGTGTTCACCCTATACTGTAACTCAATCAGGAATAGAGCTAGGGTGACCAAACTTGACAGGAATATTGACCTTGACTCTTTGTTGACCTCCATTAATATGGGAGTTAAAAGGTCACAGATCAACATCACAGGGCCATTCACACCATAACTTAATAAAACTAAGAGCTGGAAGGCCCAAACTCTTTGGTGATGTTGACATTGACCTACCCTAGTCACCTCTTTATTATGGGGTCCAAATGCCAAGGTCACAGAGCCAAAGTCAATCTTGTGTCCACCCTATAACTCAGTCAGGAATAGAGCTAGGATGACCATACGCAATAGTAATATTGACCTTGACTTACCCTGGTCAACATTAATTTCAGAGTCAAAAGGTCATATTGTCAAGGTCTCAGGGCCAAGCTCTAACTTGCATTCACCCTATAACTCAATCAGAAATAGAGCTAGGGTGACCATACTTGACAGTAATATTGACCTTGACCCATTGTGGACCTCCATTAATTCGGGGGTTAAAACATATGGCCAAGGTCAAACTTGGTTTAAGCTGTTTCTTATCATCCACTTGTTGAATTTTCACAAACTTTTTGGCTTGAAAGGTCTCTGAGGATTCTCTCTCATTGCTAGGTCATATTAAATGTGTGGTCTAGGCAAGTATCTGTCCCCACTCAGCATCTTGCTTGAGTGCATTCTAGATTCTAGTAATGATTGGATGTCTTTTCTCTTAACTGCTTTTTTTCCATAATATGGATTTGTAAAGTAGTTGTGGAAAGACTAATGTGGCTACTGGCTCTTTATCCATCCTTCCTCTACGCAGGACAACTGATGGTCTGAAGCAGTGATCCCGAACTGCTGGGTCGAGACTAACAGGTGAAATTGCAGCCTTTCTTGCCCAGAGGAATTCTCTTCTTGCAGACCTGTGTAGTAATAGTGTGTGGCTTGCATATGCTGCTCACCTTGCTGATGTGTTTGACCAATTTAAAGCATTAAATGTATTTGTGCTGGGAAGGTGGTGCAACATTTTTGAACAATATTACAAATTTGATGCTTTCAAAAAAAGATTTCCTTGTGGGCATGTCATGTTTCTAAAAAACAGTTTGACATGTTCCACAATGCCTGTCATGAGGGACAGCAACTGGACATGGCAGGAAAAAATGTAATGAAGAAAACTATCATGACACACCTGAATAAACTTCTGGAGCGGTTTAATATAACCGGAAGGATGACGACTAGATATGTGACCCTTTTTGGAATCGACGTGGAAAGTGTCACATTGTCAAGCAACAGAGAGTAACTTGGTGGAGCTATCACGTGACCACACGCTAAAAGAGAAATTCACGGAGGTAAGCCTCATCTGGTTCTGGTGCAGCATTGTGATTCACTCAGGCCTATGATGTCAGTGTTACACCTAAGGTTGAAGTAAGGGTTGCTTAATTTTCTTCAAAGCACAGTGTTTTTCACAATTTGCCTATTGATAAGGTAATCAGAAGAAAAGTTCACTTTGTGTACTTGAACATTTTGAATTAATTTTGATTGTGGCTAAAAAACTGCTACTGATTTTTTTCCATAGTGCAATATTGTTGGTCGCAGATACAGAGTGAAGATTCTCGGCGAAATCTACATACTTTGAGTTTTTTTTTAATATTTGTCAGTAGTTGCGTTTTTTATTTCATGTCTGTTGCATGAAAACACCAACTGAATCTGTCAAAAATGTATGTTGTTGAAATGTTCTGATTATTATGTCAGCCTTACAGTATGATTAATGCTTGTATAAGTGACTGAATAGTTTTAATAGGACATTGTTATACTATTCAGTGAGTGGGTGCTATCTTTTTCTCGTTTTAAAGCCACTTCTCAGTAGTTGGACTTTTTTATTTCATGTTTGTACATGAAAGCACTGTTGAGCCTGTTAAAAAAGTCTGAAGTTACTGAAGTGAAGAGTTTTGGTTTAATTAAAATGCAGCTAATTGAGAGTAAAAGGGAATATTTCCCTCTCTAGCATTACCAATTGCTGGTCATTTTGGTTTATCATTAAACTTGTTTTTAGTGTTGGCATTCTGTGAAATTCTATTCTACTATCTCAGGATCAAACTGCATGATCTTTTCATCCAATAAACTTCAGAAGTTGAATATTTTCCTTGATTTTGGGTCACAGCTTCTCATTAAACCATACCAGTTGGCAGACCATTCCAGTTGACTGCCTTGTGAATCTGATGAGAGAATGCCAAATGTGTGCAAAACTAAATGTCGCTACTTTGGACAATGTAAAGACCATTTTTTGTGTACTGCATAATTTGAGACTGGCTAAAGTGGATGTGAGAGATCTCAAGCCAACCGGGGTACCCCAACGGTGATGATAACTGGTTGGTGTTGTGCAGGATGTTAAATATGCAGCCTCCCATGTCCCGACTCTCGGGCAGCAATGTGGCTGTGGTGGTCTGGGGCATCAGGACCTTAAATGTGGCCCTGTCTTCTTTGGGGGTTACAGTAGCTCCACTCATGCAACAGCACATCTTACACTTTTTGCATCCCACCAAGCACCAATGTTATGTCCTTGCACTTTGCACCACATGGAATGCAGGAAGTGAAGCTGCGATATACCTTAATGCCACTTAGTGGCATATGTTAAAAGATTAAAGTGTACCATGAGTGGGGTGTAGGACACGCCCGGGGCCTTGATCAACACCAGTGGGGCCTTTCTCAGATGAGGGTGTGTGGTGTTAATGGCTGAAACACCCAAGAATTCTGAGATTCACCACTGATTATGTAAAAATAAAAAATAATAGACCTTGCAATTCCGTAGGATAGGAGTTTTCAAGCAGTGGTCTGTGGCCCACTGGTGGTGCGTGAAGGTATTGGAAGTGGTTCTTGGCCTTGTGGTGGCAGTAAATAGATCCTCCTTCCTTTCAGTGATGATGCAGCATCAAGTTCGTACAGTACTTAACTAATCCAGAAGAGGGTCAGCTCATTGTGATGTCAACACGCTTTGTCAAGAGACATGTTGTTGGGCTGAATGTCCAGAGCGTGCAGCAGAAGCAGTAAAATGTTTTATTTTTGTCTTTTTTTTTAGTGTGAATTTTCCACACCAGCATACAATACGTGAAGAATATGTGCAGGGCAAGGCTGTGTGATTCACCATGCCCAGAAACCACATCAAAAGATAAAAAAAGTAAAAAAAAAGAAAAAACACTAATCTCAACACCTCATACCGAACAGTAGTGGTTGCCAGGTTGCTTCTGAATTGTGGTCCCTGGATCAAAATCAGTTGAAAGCCCCTGCCTTCGGAAATCAAACCATATAAATTTAAGAAATAGTCTTTGCTCCATTAAGCAAATTGTGGCAAATAGCCAAAACACCCCATGAACTCGAGGCACACAACTGAAGATGTGTTGCATAGGAGGAAAGCAACCCACTCAACATGCAGAACCCACCCACTCAAGACAAACACTACACTGAATCAATTGGGGTTGCAACACCTAGTCTTATTAAATAATCCATGGATGTTCTTTCAGAGCCTGGGTGTATTAAATATGTTTTCAAAAAGCAGTGAAGGAGAGGATGTGTCCAATTGTAGGGTATGTTTTCTGCATAAACGTGCAATCCAATGCAATATCCAAAATACACCTGACACTAACACAAAAAAGCTGACATTTTGAGAACAATTTGAGGTTAAGGAGCTCTAGAAGTAGTATGACATGCACTGCATACCTCAAACGTTGCAAATGCTTTCATGTAACATCTTCTGTGTTTGCTTTGAATACAAAGAAATGAGATATGACAGTTTGCAAATATGTTAAGCCCTGAGGTGAACATCTAAAATGTGACTACATGCTGAGAACATGTCACATGACAAGACTATGTTCGTTTGAAACAGAGAGAAAATGGATGACAGAAAACTTGTCAGGCAAGGAGGAGGTGTGGAATGGGTTTAGTTATTGATCTCCCATTCATACAGTATTGACTTTGCTTTCTCTATTTAACCTTCCTGTCTACTGATAGACACACACAGGACCTTTGGCTGCTGTCACATGCAAACTGTCGCAGACTCACACAAACTGTTTCTACCTATCTGATGTTGAAAAAAGTGATCAGGATCTCATCTCAGTCCACAAGTGTCCCCAGTGCTTTCTAATTGCTTCATATGCTGAGCTGGTCTGGGTAGAGGCCCCTGAAGGCCAGTCAGTAACGCAGGAGGTCAGAGGGTGTCATCATTTTCCGAAACAAGACGGGAAAAGGGAACGCGATGTGCACACACGAACAACTGCACACTCATAAAGGCAGGAGACAGATGGCTCTCATGGGATCATATTACACAGGGGAGTGAGCAGAAGCAGCGTGTGTTATGAAGCTGCAGGACTGACATCGATGAATGATCAGACAAATGATGACAGCCTGTTTGTGTCTTTGCAACGATTCATTTATTTTCATTTGCCTCTTCTTTGAAAAGGACATTTTGTATTCAATTCAATCCAATATGGTCGGCAATCATAAGCCAAGATTATCTCGAGGTCAGAGGTCGGCAGCCTTTACAATGTTTAGAGCCATTTTTTAGACAGAAAGTAAAAACACTTTTAAAAATAGATTTGCTTACACTGTATGTGTGTGTAATTCTTGGGTTTATTTACTTGACTCTTTCGTTCATTTTAAATTCATTTTCATTCAGCTTGTTTATTATTTAAGTAATTTTTGAACGTTTTTCTCAAGCTTTCTTAATATTCCATTCATGCTGTTGATTATTTTGTTCAGTTATTGTGCTCATAATTTTTTTTTTTTTCATAGTTTTGGTCATTTAGTTGATTGCAATGTTACTTTTAAGGATTTTATGCAGATTTTTTGTTCAATCTAGTTCTATTTTTCTTCTTCTTGTCAATTTAGTGGACTTTTTTGTTCATTATGATTTATTATAGTGTGTTCCGTCATTCCTTCCATCAGTGGACAAAGCTACAGGAGCTACTGGGGTTTAAGACCCACATGTGGCCCTGGAGCCACAGGTTGCACACCCCTGCTCTAGGCTCTTCACAATTCAAGGCCAACATGTCAACAGCCTACACGGACAGCAAACCTGAGAGTAAACCTACGTACGTATGTGCTAATACTGTCACTGAGGGGTTGGTTGTGTACAAGTACATGTGCTGGATATGTAATTGCTCATAATCTCTTTCTCTGTTTGGTGAAAATCCTTTCTATTTTTTCTATGGATTTGCAAGATGCATTGACATACACTATCCGTCAAATGTTTGGACACACCTTCTCCTTCAGTGTTTTTTGTTTATGTTTATTACTTTCAGCTTTGTTCATTAATATTGAAGACAACCATAGTGTGAAAGAATATATATGGAATAATGTAGAAAACAAAAATCCCCAGAACATGTTGTATATTTTAGATTGCACAGTAGTGACATGTTGCTTGAATGAGAGCTTTGCACCCTCATTGCCTATCCTCTCATCTGATTCATGTGGTAGTCACCTGTTATGGTGTTCTAACTGTCAAGAGTTAATTTGTACCATTCCCTTCTTAATGTGCTTTAGATGATGAGTTGTCTTGGACTGAAGAAGGGTGGGTTAAAGTCAATAGTCCCATTAGTGCCACTACAACTACTGTACAGATCCAAGGAGGTTATGTTATGTAATCAGCTTGTTCATGACATAGTTGAAAAATTATGTGTTTGTGTGCTAGTGCTTTTAGTCCAGGAAGAAACAGTTAAGTAAAGAAAAAGCACAGTCCATCATTACTACATTATATCACAGTCAGTCAACTTGAAACATATTATGAACTTTGAATGTGTCCCCAAGCGCCAAAACCATCAAACACTGTGATGAACCTGGCTCTCATGAGGACCGTCCTAGGAAGGCAAGACCAAGAGCTACTTCTGCAGGACTTGGGAGCATATTCAAAGTTACTGAAATTTTTAAGACTAACTGACCTTCATTTGCTTAAAAAATATTATTATTCTCTTCTCTCTACACATAGTTTGACCACTGTAGAATAATAGATTGTTTGTTAATGTTGCTGTAAATTTATTTGATGTCTGAAACAGGTGTCTCTTGTAAATGAGACTTTGGGTCTCAATGGGATCACCTGTATGGGATCACCTGTAAAAAATAGTATAGATGTGTACAGTAATGGTAGGAACAGCAATCAGGCTATATATTTTGTATATTCTGCTGACTAATAATTGCTACTTTGTTCAACTATTACATAATTCCATGTGTTTTTGCACAGCATGGATGTCTTATATATTAAGGTACAATGTTGAAAATAATAAAAATAAAGAAAAAAACACTGAGAAGGTGTATCCAAACTTCTGCCTTGTACTGTAAATGAACAATAGGCTAACATTTGTGAAGACAAGCTAATAATGAGTAGGTTGATTAGTTCACTTTATTGTCCCCATAAGGAGATTCAGCCTATGCACTGAACCCGTCCGAACCTGTTGGGCTGTGACAGGAGAATTAACCTAGCATACATCATAATATGGATTTGTACAGCTGCCTTAAAGTTGGACGACAGGGCATTTACAATATGGATCCACTGTATTAGTTGAACAAAAAAATCATCTCAAGGAACCCTCCACAAATCCTACCAGACCAAGCATGTAGTGAGAGATGAAAGGAAAAGCCTGCCTTTAACGGAAGAAAAACCTCAGAGTCAGACTGGACAACCCTCTATTTTAGATGGTATGAGTGGACAGAGGTGTAAGAAAATAAGAACACTGAGGGAAAATAAGCAACAAAAAACAATGTGCTAGTTGGAGCACGGCTACATCAGGTTGAGACCCAACCTATACAAGTCCTGAACCAAAATACCTGTAGATAAGTCTGAGGAGAAAAAGAACCTAGAGGAACAAACACAAATTATGGGAGTGACGTTATCTACAGTGCATACAAAGTTAGCATGTGGAGTTGTCGGTATGTGTACAACTTACGCAGATACTACACATATGTGTGCACACATTTCAGCATATTTGTGTTCACGTGCGTCTACATGGATTACAGTGCATGTGCATATGGATTATGTGTATGTCACTGTATTAATTCATACAATATTTATGGCATATCAGCAATTTTGTAATAGCTTTGGCAATGTTGCCACATGTATTGACATGTTTCTCATTCAGTGCATTAGCCAACATAAAATCAAACTTGCCCATGTGTACATGTTAGACGTCTGCATCGGTCTCTGTATTTCATGTTTTTTCCCTCACGCTCAGGTATACATGTGTGTCTGTGCATTCAGCATGGTTATTTTTGGGTTTCAGTTTGTGTCCATGTCTCGTCTGAGTGTGTCGCTGGTGCATGTGGGTGTGTGTTGTGTTTGTTCGCAGGCCCCCAAGTGGCAAGTGTTCTGTCTGTCACAGTGATACAAGTTGACAGCAGGGTCTTCTTCAATGAGCTCATTGGAGCTGAGCCAACAACCTGCTCTCTCCTTTAGTTAGTGCTTCTTCTTCTCTCCCCTCGTCTCTCTCTCTCTCTGTCTCTCTCTCTCTAGCTCAGCCTTTTGCATTTTTCTTTCTCCCTCCTGTGGCTCAATCACTCCCTCTCTCATCTATATTCTCTTTCTTCCTGCTTTCTCTCTCCCCTTTTAACCTCTCCCTTAGCTTTTGAAAGGTATTCTACCTGGGTATAATGAGAGTGTAAACACAGGAGGAAGAGAAGCACTTTGTTTATTTTTCTACCTCTGTCACACAATGTCAGCACATCTAAAGGGACAGTTTCATCAAATGCATCTGGAACTTGAGAGCAACAAAACACCACCGGAGGGACAAAGCTGTGGAAACAAATGACACATGAATTATAGGGATCAAAACCAACCGTCAACTGCTGCACATGTAAACAACCGACTACTCCTGCAAATTAAAAGACTAATTGCACAATTTCTTTCTGTCCCATTTGTAATTATTAGGTTCATTTGCAGAATGACTTCCAGTGTGTACAAAAGCAACTATAATTGTAAAGGGACCCACAACTCTGAAATAGACAGATGTTTTTCTTAAAGAAATATATTCTGTTCTTTGTTCTGCCAGCAATACAATACAATAACAGCAAACTACAGCAGAATCAGACGGGAAAGTCTGCGTTCACGCTGGAACATTTTCAGTGGTGGTTAAAACTAGAACAGTACTCACATAAGAGTATTTTTACTTTTTAATCATGGTTAATTACTTCTTAATGTGCTTTACACCATTAGTAGTCGTTTACAGAGGAAGGGTGGGTACAGAGTCAACAGCTGTATTAGTGCTACTACAACTACTGAACAAATCTACTGCACATACCCCAATTACAATGAAGTTGTAGCATTGTGTAACACGTAAATAAAAACAGAATTCAATAATCTGCAAATCATTTTCAAACTATATCCAATTGAACACACTACAAAGATAAGATACAGTATTTAATGTTCAAACTAATATGTTTTTTTATTTCAAATATTCACTCATGTTGACTTTGATGCCTGCAAACCATTCCAGAAGAGCTGGGACATGGGCATGTTTACCACTGTATTACATCACCTTTTCTTTTAACAACACTCAACAACTAACTAATCGTTGAAGCTTTGTAGTTGGAATTTTATGCCATTCTTGCTGAATGTACAACTTCATTTGCTCAATAGTCCAGAGTTTCCTGCTGTCGTATTTTGTGCTTCATAATGTGTCACTTTGCATCAGTCCATCTCAGATGAGCTATGGCTGTTCTTGGCATATGGTAGAGTATTAACTTGTACTTGTAAGTCAGTGGTCTCCAACCCCCGGGCCGCGGACAGGTACTGGTTCATGGGTCAATTGGTACTGGGCCACACAGAAAGAATACATAACTTACATTATTTCCATTTTATTTATTATCTGATTCTGAACAATGTTTTATTTTGATTTTCTCCACCTTATTCTCTTACCTACATCTGCTATCTTCTTAAAGGGGCTGTGCTGAAACCCCCTAGCTAGCAAAATGAACAAAAAACAAACGTCTTTGGAAAGTTTCTTTGCGCAGGGTAAAAGAGCCAGTGAGGAATCAGAAGAAGAGCCTACGACTTAAAAAAAAAAGCTGCATTTAACAGACAATACCAGGAGTCCTACTTGAAATATGGATTTATTGCAACATGTTCTTCCCACACACCAGCCGGCTCTGCATAATATGTGGCAACTGGCTCTCTAATGAGGCAATGAAGCCTTAAAAACTGCTTTGCCACTTGGAGACCAAACATTCTGCATTAAAAGACAAGTCTTGATGTGTGAAGCTGGGTTTTCTGCAGTGACAGGAACCAAAACAAAATTATGGAGCAGACTGGACATAAGTAACACATTAGGTTGTCATTGTCTCCCATTACCCCGTGATGGGATCGTCTCATTGCAGAGAAACGAGCTCAGGGCTGCCACTGATTTAACATTATGGTGAGTTGTATTTGTCATGCGCTTTATATTTGTTCTTGTGGTGGATCTTATGTTGAAGGCGTGTTTAACCTTTACCATTACGACCAGGGAGTGGGGGGCTTGGAGGCCGTTACTCATGTTATGATGTTGTCACAATGTCACGAGGACGCTGCTAATAAAGTTGCATACAGAGTGGATTCATGTTAATTATTATTTTTATAAAAATACCAGTTTTTAAGCCAGTCGTATCATTTTATTTTGTTGTATTTATCCACCACACCTTAAAGGCTGGTCCGGGAAAATTTTGTCTGACATTAAACTGGTCCATGGCGCAAAAAACATTGGGGAACGCTGTTGTAGGTGATTAACTGTGTTAACTGACAATGGTTTTCTGAAATCTTCCTGAGCCCAAGGGGCAACATTCCTTTACAGAGTGATGTCAATTTTAATGCAGAAGAGTAAAAAGAAAACACTGTTGGACACACCTTACACTGCAAGACATAAGAAAATTATGATTATGTTAATTTTGTAATTATCATTGCTTGATTCAGATTTATTTGTTGGTTATGAATTTGCCTATTCATACTGGTATTTTTATGTGGCTATTATCAGGCTACTTTCACACTGCAGGTCTTAATGCTCAATTCCGACTTTTTGCTGAAATCCAATTTTTTGCATGATTGTTCACATTATATTTTAAATGTGACATCCATCAGACTCCAGTGTGAATTCTGAAGTGAACTCTGAAGTGAACTCTGAAGTAACCCGCATGCGCAGTAGAAGAAGGTGACGTCACATGCAGTGCACTCCTGACCAGTTGGTGGCGGTAATGCACCAATAAGTTGTTTGCAAACTGCCATAAAACATTAAAGAAGAAGAATAAGTGCACCAAATTTATAGAAGTAAATATGGATGGTGCACAAGCCGGCGTGCATGTATCAGTTTTGAAGTTGTTGTGCAGTCGGAGCCGACAAAATTATGACCGAGTGATTCCCAGTTCATTGTTTGCATCCCATCTCACCTCTTCCAATGCAGAATTGTGACGTCTGGGTCGACATGCGACATGCCCATAAGGGCGTACTCACACTAGGGCCGTTTTGGCTCGAGCCGTGCCGGGGCCCACTTCACACCTTTCCAGAATTCTGC
>JAQQAE010011906.1:0-13392 GCA_029823295.1 Pseudamia nigra | reverse complement strand
ATTGTAAAGCGCCTAGAGATAATCTAGAGATTATGATTGGTGCTATATAAATAAAGTTTGATTGATTGATTGATTGTGTAGCGTACGAAATGATACAGTTGTGTTGCTTCCTGTCTGTTACCCTAAATGTCAGACAGGTGTATGACACACAGCAAGGGCCTTATAGCATGTATCGCACAGAGTAAGGGATGTTTTCTCTGTCAGACTAAATGATAAAGTTGTGTCGCACCAACATATGATTTATTCACAGAAAGTCATCTCTTTAATGTCAGTCAAAAATCATTATGGAAATTTATAGTAATTTATGACCAACTTTTTTAAAAAGTCAGCTCCTCCATTTTATAAACACTACCCTTTATAGAACCTGTGGATTCCCACAGGTCAATGCACTTGTGTGATTTTCACCCTGTGTGGATTTTCCTTGTCTGTAAATTGAAAAGTAAAAAGTAATGTTTTCACTTAGAGATATGACATTATTAGTCCTTTGTAAAATGGCATCTCTATGATTTGGAATTATTTGAGTGATTTTTGTCTGTCTTTACTCCATGCTGTGAGTGAAATTCAGACAGCCTGTGGGCATTCAATCAGGAGCCCTGTATCACTACACAACACAAAGACTCATTTACTGAAGAGCACACACAAATCCAGAGAACAAAACATGAGGAAATGGATGACATGCATGGCAACATTTGCAAATGAATGTTTTTTGATCTTCGATAAGATCCACTTTTTACATCAAATCTTGGAAATGATTTCAGCAAATTGGTGGAAAACACACTTCATTTACCATGTATGCATCATAAAGTACAAATGTGTCCGTGTGAATGTCTCACCATTTTTTTGGATTGTGTGTGAATTCTGTTGATTGTTTTTGCTCAGATTTAGTTTGTGTCTTGATCATTTTGTCTATTTTTCTTAATGTTCTTTAAGACCAAGTTTCTTTAGAACCAAATTTACCAACACATTATTTTACATTTAAGGAGTAAAATACAGAAATATATGAAAACCTCTGGTCAAAAGCATCCAGTAGCGCCCGCAGCTGCTAGAATGGATAGGCTTCATGACACAAATATTGTTGCTGTAGCTGAGGCCATGGTCGGATTAAAACTACAGAAGCGCATGGGCACAAAATCTTAAAGGCCCTCCTCCCACGCTCCACACACAATCCAGGTTTAAACTCATAACTTTTCATCAATGACTACCAGCTGCTGGAAACTCAGCTACTTTATACAGGGATTTACACTGATGGATGCAGCCTATGATCACAACATGACATACAAAATAAACTCCTGGAGACATTTTCAATCATGCAGGATTTACACCACATGATCTCAACAATACCTGTCTGGGCCAGAAATCTCAACACATTTATATTCTGCTCGTACCTTATCCATGTCCACTGTATATTAACGTTCTGTATTATGACCACCTTACACAACTGCCTCTTGTTTTTATACTGATTCCTTCATTCTGCTGCCCGTCATAGTAAGGCTATATATTGTACATCAGCCTGTATTTCTTATGAGGGATTTCCACCACAAGATGCAGTGACAGGTTTGTAAAATTGCCTCACACTTTTTAAAGTGATACCAAACACTAAAAAATATATGTTTATGTATAAACAAATTACAAACA
This sequence comes from Pseudamia nigra, assembly GCA_029823295.1. Classification (NCBI taxonomy): domain Eukaryota; kingdom Metazoa; phylum Chordata; class Actinopteri; order Kurtiformes; family Apogonidae; genus Pseudamia; species Pseudamia nigra. The sequence continues at coordinate 11,757 of JAQQAE010011906.1, read as the reverse complement.
TATCAGTTCTGGCGGTAAAATCAACAAATATCTAAGAACTGATATCTAAAAATTGTGTAAAAGCCTTTGTATTCATGATTGAACCAACCCACCTGTCAGACTGAAAGATGCTGCCAAATGTTATTTTTTCCAGTGGTGAACTGACACCTTTATATTGCTTTGTTCAGAACCTCAGGCCTCATGCAGGGATAGTGATGGTTGTTTAAATCCATAAACAAGCTTCCTCAATTGGTTCATTAGTGGGTTTGCTGAGTAGCAGTAATCCCCCTCTTGTTGTCTCCACTCTTTATTATTCTTTCAATTCCATGCATTTGTCACTGAAATAGTCTTTCATACTTTGTTTATTTGTTTTGTCAATCTCAATTCAAAATAATGTATTAAACACCAGTAACACAACAACCGAGGATGCAAAGTCATTATGGAGAATGTCAGAAACACTTCAGGGCTTCAGTCTCTTGTGGGAAATGGGTGGAATAACAGCAAAAAAACCCTGTATTTTAAATATTATATATGTATTTTAAAAAAGAGAAAATTCCCTTCTCACCCTCCATAGGTGGTCTCATCCTTCTGAACCCGGGTCCTCTACCAGGGTTCCTGGGAGCTTGAGGATTCTGCGCAGTATCTTTGCTGTTCCTACATCTGCACTTTTCTGGACTGAGATGTCAGATCTTTTTTCCTGGGACCTGTTGTAGCCACTCCTCCAGTTTAGGAGTTACTGCTCCGAGTGCTCCAATGACCATGGGCACCACTGATGCCTTCACCCTCCAGGCCTTCTCCAGCTCTTCTCTGAGCCTTTGTGTCTCATCAGATGGTTCTTTCCAAAGTAAGAACATAAGAGCTAAAAGGATGAGGGTGTTATTTATGGGTGGTATGTCATGTCGGCCTAAAACATGCAGCTGCAGTGAATACAAGTCACTCTGATTTTGCGTTGCTGTCTCCTCTGTTGGAATTTCTTTAATATATCCTGTTCAAATTCTTCCATGCCTGTGTGTAGCAGATGTCTCCACACAGATCTGTCTGAAGCTCTTATCTCCCAGTCATGTGCATCAATTCCAAAGTTCTTCATGATGGATTTGCAGGTGTCGTTGAAGCGAAGCTTTGGCCACCCTCTAGGTTAGGGGTTTTTAACTCCAGGCCTCGAAGGCTGGTGTGCTGCATGCTTTCCAACTGTCTCTGTCCTGTCCAATATTGATGACATGGATCAGGCGTGTTCAGTCAGTCAGAAGATGGAAGGGACAGTGAGTAAGGCAGAGACAGTTGGAAAATATGCAGGACATCGGCCCTCGAAGCCTGAAGTTGAACACCCTGCTCTAGGTCTTATACCACTTGTGATCACTGTCCATCTGCTGCACATGGCCAAGCCATCGTAGTTGTCTTTTGCTCAGAAGAGCAGGGAGTGATGGGATCTCAGCTCGTGTCAGGTCTTTGTTCTGAGGGTCAGTTTTTTTGTTACTCCATACTTGCTTTGTTTGCTGATCAAAAGTTGTGGCTGCCTTCACAGGACAAGTGTTGATCTCATCGTCAAGAGCTGACATGAAAGTAACGGTTGAGCCCAAATAGCTGTATGTCAGTGAGTGAAAAACCGAAACTCCCTTTCAGAGCTCCGCATGGTTTTGTGCAAGTTCCTGTGATTCTGTTTCCTGATGTCCCCGAACTGTCCCTCATGCCACACCTGGAGACATTCAGTCAATTATCACAACACTCTCTGTCCCTTTCTGACATGTCAGTACCATCTTTTAATCGTTTTAATAATTTGTGAGAATATGTTACTCACTTTTATTAGAATTTTATGCATTCTGTGCTTTCTTTTCTCAGTGTTTTTTTCTATTTTTTACATTTAAATGAGGGGTCTTCAATGTTTTTCAGGCCAAAGACCCCCAAACTGTATGTACCAGGGACCCTATTATATACAGCATATATGGCATAATGCCATGTATAATATAGGCCTTTTGCCTATCTTACTGTGCATTTAATATTAAGCTATTCAAATAATACATACATTCATGTTTTTATTTTAGACATTTACAAGGCACAGTGAGGAGGGTGGGTCATGCCACTGTCATTTACAAATATGCTTGAAAGTGATACTAATGTCAGTGTCAACATTGTCTGTCAATTGGATGATAATCATGCATACAATTCATTCAAGTTGATGTTTTTATTTTAAACATAAATGTGGAAATGAAAATGGTGATGGCCTTTTAGTGCCACTGCCATGAACAACCATATCTGTTATCTTACACATACCTGTTATCTTTTTTCTTTTTAACATACATGTGGTGAGACAGTGGTGAATACACAAAACTTCTCTATCCTTGGATGGATGCAGGTTGGCAGTCACATCAGTTTCAGGTCTGGACCTTTATTTGTTTTTCAGGTGGGTGAGTGAGGAAACTCCACTTTCGCAAAGATTACACTTTTTAGAAAAAATTGTGGAATATTTTTTTAAACAAATAATAATCATAATAAAAATTGTCTAATCAACCCAAATTTTCACGACTCCCCTACAGTATGTCCACAGACCACATGGGGGTCGTGGACTCCCTGCTGAAGACTTTTGCACTAGATGTGCTATTTATTTATGTTAAAGCACAATTCCTTTGTGTATGAAATGCACTAAAAAATGCAAATAAACTTACTGCACCTTCTCTAATGATGTGATCTAATTAACATCTGACCTGTCTCTGCTTTGGTAGCAAACTTTTACAAAATCTCGCAAGAGAAATCTTGAAAAAAAAAATTACGCTACAATAATGTTAACAGCTGGGACAAATGTGACATTAGTGTATCATTGTGATATTTAGTCCTTATGCATTTACTTTTATTCATCTACCCTTCTGACTCCGCCCACTGTGGGGACTCTTAAGGGACCATTTCATATTATTTGCAAAGCCTACACAGGAGGATCTTCTGAAATAGAGCATCTCTGACTGGATGGACAAAACTAGCATCAGAATGGGGAGGAAAGGTGATTTGAGTGACTTTGAACATGGTGTAGTTGCTGTTGCCATAAGGGCTGGCCTGAATATTTCACAAACTGCTGATCTACTGGGATTTTCACACACAACTATCTCTAAGGGTTTACAAAGAATAGTCCGAAAAAGAGAAAATAACCAGTGAGCTACAGATCTCTAGCAATAACTCAAATAAGCACTTTTTATAACCAAGTATTGTAGAGCATCTCTGAATGCACAACACATCAAACCTAAAAACAGGGCTACAGAAGATCAGCAGCAGATCACACCGGGTGCCACTCATATCAGCCAAGAACATACAACATTCAGATGCGAGAGACAGAATTTGGTGTAAACAACAAAAGCATGGATCATCCTGCCATGTATCAGCAGTGCAGGCGGATGATGGGGATGGCACACTTTGGACCTCTTAATACCTACTGTGAATCTTTTTAACGCCACAGTCTACTTGAGATGTGTTGCTGACCATGTCTATCTCTTTATGACCACAGTGTACCTATCTTCCGATAGCTTAGGGTTTTCAAACAGGTACAGTACAAACAAGGCGTACCTTATAAAATGTCTGATGTCAGCACAATGTCAATTCCCTCTCAACGCCTTCCTACCAGAAAAAAAAAGTAAAATAAGAAATACTGGACACAAACTTTTATGTTCATGTTTTGTTTAAAGAGGATGTTCTCCTCTGATTTATAGGAGCTCATATATCCCCCCCCCAGCAGAGTCTGGTGTTACGCATTTGTATGACTAAACCAGAGCATAGAAGAAACAGATTTTTTTAAGTTTGTTAGATTATTGTTATTTATCCAGCTTAATTCAGGAGGCGTTAGAGGAGGTGAAGGAAATTATTTTCTGGATTTGTGAGTGAGCGATGGTTGTGTGAGTGCAGCAGCATAGCAGAATAAATGGACTCCCTAAAGAGCCATTTTTAGACAGAAAGTAAAAATACTTATGTAAAGAGCTGCAGAAAATGTTTGAACCCCTTATGGACCACATGATACATGATACATGTAGCTGGCAATGTTTTAAAAATATGTTATTAGTTTATTAATTTTTTCATTTTATTTATTATTTTGGTAATTTGTATTGATTTTGTTTAGCATATTTTTAATTTTCATTCACTGTGTTAATCATTTTATGTTTTTTGGGACATTTAATGGATTATTTAGTACATTATTGTTCATTTTTGTGCTTATTTTGTTCAGTCCAACCATCATTTTCTACTTATCTGGGTCCAGGTTGTACGGGCAGCAATCTAAGCAGAGAAGCCCAAACTTCCTTCTCCCCAGCCACCTCCTCCTGCTCCTCTGGGGGGCCCCTCAAGTGTTCCCAGGGCAGTCAAGAGACATATGCCGCTTTTCCATTACACAGTTGTGGCATTACTCACCTGTGCTCTACTCGACTACTCTAATCGACTCAGCCATTTTCCAATACAATTGAGTACCATCTGAATGTGGGTGGAGTCCTCATAAGGCAGGCATACACTATGGGAGGAACATGAAAACATGACGATATAGTACACGGTGTAACTGTTTCAGCTGCAAACGCAAGCAAATTCAGTGCACACTCTGCATTCCAACGTCTGCAGGCAATTGTGCCATAGTACATTGTACAGTGATCGGACATCCGGGTCGTCTTTTTCAATCAATACTGGTCTGAACTACTGTGTTTTTCCACCTCTGTGGGTTTCACGCTTTATTTCTCTCTTCCCTTCAAAGTGGCATCCAGCGCATCTGCACTTTCTCTCCCTCTCTCTCACTGTCACAAACAAAGACACAGGGTTCCGCATTAATATGCCTCTGCCTGGCCATTTGTGAGGACACATTCATACTTTCAGCCAAATCTTTATTGTTGTTTTCTTCTTGACTTCACTCTGCTCGATCTCAAGAAGCTTCCAGTGAGGTCCATCCCTGGCCAATCAGTGGCATGCAGTCTGGTAACATCACATTTTCCACTTGACTCAGCATACTTGGAACCATGACCGAGTAGGCACTGAAAAAGTACCTGGTACCAGGTACTATCACCTACTGAAAAACCCCAGGTGGTGATTTGCCCAAGCCACCTCAACTGGCTCCTGTCAATGTTGAGGAGTAGCAGTTCTACTCTGAGCTCCTCCTGGATGCCTGAGCTTCTCACCCGATCTCTAGCCACCCTACAGAGGAAATTGATTTGAACCGCTTGTATCCAGGATCTTTTTCTTTTGGTCAAGACCCAAAACTCCTGACCATAGGTGAGAATAGGAACATAGATTGACCAGTAATTTGAGAGCTTTGCCTTTCAGCTCAACTCCTTCTTCACCACAACTAACCCCAAGACACTTAAATTCCTACATTTGTGGGAGAAACTGTTCCCCAACCCGGAGAAGGCATTTCACCTTTTTCCAGCTGAGAACCATGGTCTGAGACTTGAGGTGCTGATCTTCATCCTGGGGGGGCTCACACTCGGCTGCAAACCACCCCAGCGCGACCTGTAGGTCATGGTCCGGTGAAGCCAACAGAGCCACATCATCTGTAAAAAGCTGTGATGATATCTTGATGCCAGACCCCCTCCTCACCCTGACTGCTCCTACAAATCCTATCCATAAAAATTATGAACTGGATCAGTAACAAAGAGTAGCCCTGGTGGAGTCCACCAAGCACTGCTTATTTTGTTCATTTTGGTTAATTATAATATGTTGCTTCCACCACAAAGCCACAGGAGCCACTGGAGATAAAGAGCCACATGTGGCCCTGGAGCCACAGGCTACAGACCCCCAAGTGCAGCAGATTAGGGTTTTTTAAGGCAGGGATGATGGTGATTGGACAGAAAATTAGGCTTGAGGACAGACTTCTACACCCACCTGAACTACACAAAGGCTTTGAGTTTTTTCAAGACCATGTTATGTTTATTTTAATGCATTTATTTCATGATTCCATCAGTTGCTTCATCCTGCCACCTGTAGTCTGACAAGCTTAAGTACTGTGCTGAAAAGTAGGCTAATCAATGTGGTGTTGCTAAACTGATGCCTAATGAGTTTCTGTGGTCCAGTTTAGTGATTACATATTCTATTTTTAGATTATAATTAATTCTACATGAGTTAGATGATTGATATATGGGTAGCAGATGCAGGTGGTTATAACCTGCCACAATGAATATCATGGTTGAGATTACTGCTGTCTCTATTACAAATTAGTGGTGGAAACATTTATTAACTAAAACTAGATTTTTCCAGTTTTTCAAGATCTTCATTCATTACAGGCTAAAGGTGTTTTGCTAACACTTCTTCTTATCTGTGCTAGTTTGGGAACCAGACAGATCTGTGTGAGCAAATTAATCTACTCTAGCAGTGCTCAGACTCAAACTGATTTTCACCTGACTTAAACAGTTTCTGACTGTTCTAAACTTCATCTAACATGGTGGATCTGATGTGGTTTGATATGATAATAGGCTGCACCTGTGACAGCTGCCTGTTCACTATTACTACTGAACTCACTGCTCTGCAGCTCTGCAACAAGTAAAAGATTGTTTTTTCTTTAGTGGAGCCTGGCAGTGACTGGCATAAGGAGGAACTGTGGACCATGACCCCCCACTGCTCTGTAATCATGTATTAATCAATCAGCTGGCTTTAGTGGCTGTATCGTACATCATTACCTCCGCTCAGGACGCTGTGTTTTTTCGGGTGTTTGTCTGTTTGTTGGCTTCTTTGTTTACAAAATAATTCAAAAAGTTATGAATGGATTTTGATTGAATTATCAGGAAAGGTGTGGAATGGGACAAGGAGCAGATGATTAATCAATCAAAATCGCTGTGTGCTGGGCATTTCAATGCTCAGTCTTTACTGCCCACTTGCTAACCAATCCAAATCGAGAAGGGGCAGGACGTAGCACTGAAGTTCTCCACACTATGATGGAGGAGAAACCATTGGAAAAACTGACTGACAGCTTGGATTATGATCTAACACTGAAGCATTTCCATGATTTTATGAAAGAAGCGAACATCCAGAACATCCATTACAGTTTGAAACATTACTTTGTGAAAAGGACATTTTTACTGACTCCTTGATGATGCTGTGATGACTACGTGAGTAAGAATGTAAACTGTGAACTTAAAAGTGGAAGGTGTGTTGGGATATTATTAAATTCACCCATTTCAGAATTACCCTAATTCTGAAATCAGAATTAGTCTGGCAAGGCCAGGCAAGTTCTGTACTGCAGAAGAGGTTTGTGGAGGAGCATTGCTGTATATGCTCCATATCGCTGTCTAAGTGGGCAACACTGCTGTCATGTGAAATGTCACACTGAAGCATTTGTCAAGTAAATTAGCCTTAAGTGTTTGTGAGTCACAGCCATTCAACTGTGCAGAAGACAGGTGAACCCTGCAAAAATTTTCAGCGTAAGGTGAACATACAGCAGTGTGAGAAAATGCCAGAGAAGTGGGTCCCTCATGATTAAGAGCTGCCTCTCTCTCAAGGCGTTTGTGTCTCTAGAGACACATCATCTTCCTGATATTTTCTAGGCTCAGCGTCGGCCCTCCGACAGATGACAGAGAGAGAGAGCTACTCTTCCATTGTAGAAATCATTATGGTATGTCGTTGTATTTGTCTTATATATGGATTTATTAGTAGGTGATTCACAGCAAGCTTTCATATCGTTACAATGCAGCTGTGCTCCAGTTAAGCCCTTTTGATTACTGTAACAAACAAACCTTGTTAGTTCTCATTGTGGTTCACAGACTCCCATGGGTCTATACAGAATTCTCCTGGGTCTTTTTGAGTTGTCATCATGCTTTATTATAACAAGTGATATTTAACAATCCATGTGACTGTTGTTTCAGAAGTGGAGACATTTCAACATTCTTCCAAGAGGTGAAGAGGAGCGACTGAAAAAGTGCCTTATGTATATACACTTCAGGATTTTCACACCATGTTGTTAAAGGTATGCAGAACAGATTAGGATGCATCACTTTATAACTGGCAGACAGACTGGATCCTCGACTGTCTGCTGTGATTGTTGTTACTGAAAGTTGTTAACCACTATGCCTATAAAATGCAGCAGTTCTTCTTTTCAAGCATAAATGTCAAACACATTTTCCATCTCACTACATTTAATAATGATAATAATAATAATGGATTAGATTTATATATCAATTTTCAAGTCTGCTTCTCAAAGTGCTGACAATGACTCTGTTATTCATTCACTCAACTTTCAATCCTTGTGGAGGTAAGCTACAGTACATCTGTAGTCACAACTGCCCTGGGGCAGACTGACAGAAATGTGGCAGCCAATTTGCGCCAACAGCCTCTCCGACCACCACCAGACATTCATTCAGACTTTCACAACTATGGACAATTTAGAGTAGCCAATTCACCAACTACATGTTTTTTGGAGGATGCCGGAGTACCCGGAGAAAACCCATGCAGACACGAGGAGGACATGCAAGCTCCGCACAGCACTGGGAAGGTACTGGGAACCCAGGACCTTCTAGCTGTTAGGTGTGAGTGCTAACCACTACACCATTGTTTCGCCTTACTAAATTGTATGGTCTAGTTTTCTAATTCAAGTTTAGTTTTGGATTTTTCAGCTTTATTGTGTAATCTTTTATCGTGGACTACATTACATATAAAAGTACAACAAAAACACAGTAGATTGAAAATGAATTGGAAAATTACTTCTAAGCAGTGTATCCAAAAGGAGGCTGGCTGCAACTTAAAGGTCCCTTAATGTGAAAATGCATCCTTATTGGCGTATATGCTCTAAAATAGAATATGTGACAATATAGTATGAAGTTGTTGAGTACTGTCAGACATCCTGACAGCAAGATGGATGACGGGAAAATAAAAACAGCCATTCTGAATATGTGTAACTTATGACATCAAAATTGAGAACCAGGTATAGTCCAACTAAAAGGAATGAGTCTGGCTCACATGACCCAGGAGAATAATAAATATAAAATTTAAACTAACCAGAAACTACATCACCAACCATAGAACTGCAGGGAAGACACAAAGTTAGCAACACAATATAGATGACAAGAAATTTAGTAGAGGAGAGACAGAGAGAGAGAAGCTCGGTGCATCACAGTCCCCCAGCAGCCTAGTACTGTGCAGCAGAACTAAGGGAGGGTTCAGGATCACACAACCCAGTCCTAACTATACGCTTTGTCAAAAAGTAAAGTTTTAAGTCTGGTTGTAAAGGTACAGAATGTGTCTGTATCCCAGACCCAGACTGTGAGTTGGTTCCACAGGAGAAGAGCTTGGTAACTGGAGGCTCTACCTCCCAATCTAGTTTTAGAGATTTGAGGATCCGTAAGTAGGCCTACACTCTGAGAGTGAAGAGATTTTACTGAACAACACTTTAAAAATTGCTTCCATTGACAATGCTTGATGATGTTTTATAGCATCATTAAGCTAGCTACATTCTGCACTGTCATTCCATTTGTCCAAATATGGTCACTTCTGGCTTTTCTGCTCATGGCAACATGACAATCAGGATGTTCCACTGTCTTCCTTCGAACAGCACTTCTGAGCCCACTGGGTGACGTCATGGCTGGTCTGTCCATTAATATGCACAGTCCAAGCATTTAAGACATTTTCATTTTTTGAAAAATTGCAAAAGTTGTTTAATTATTATGCCAGATTAATCACTTAGAGCACTGGTTCCCAAACCTTTTCAGGTTATGGCCTAAAAATCAATTACATACAGTATACAGTATATGAGGTTTTCTCAGAAACCAGCTTACCACACACACATTTCACTGCCTCTTCCACTGTCAAAACAGACAGAAGATGGGATAGGATGTCAAGACGGGTGGACAAGACAGAGGTTTCGACTGTGAAAACACTTTTTTTTCCCCCCACCGAATTATGTCTTAAGGTATTTTTGGATTCTTCTTGTTCTTTATTTTCTGTATGATTTAGGAAAAAGAACTCATATTGTCAGGTATTTTTGCTCTGTCTGTTGGCAAACCAGTAAATAGAGCTATTTTAGGCCCTGACATCAAGTTGAGGGAAAATCAGATTCAAAAGGTTTGGACTGCTGGTTGGAAAGATATGTTGAAATTGTGTCAGACTGAGGTCTGACATTTCTGTATTTCTACAGATAATTTGTTTCTGGCTGCACAAAGACTTTTGCCTTTCAATCAGGCTTTTACAAACATTCAGGCCACTCATCAGCAGCAAAGCATTCTGAGAAATCATTTTAAAAAACTTAACCTCATCTACAACTGACCCTTAGACCGTGTGTTGAGCTCATAATTAAGACAGATACATTGTAACACGAACAAGGCAAAGGCCTCAGTGTGCTTATCTGATTTTTATACTGCATCATCAAGATATGGTGTGCGTTAGACCAGATGCTCATCATGATAATTGCATAGTGCATTAGCAGTCTTAGCACATTTTTCAACATAATAGCAGCTAATGAAACAATCAAAACAATCCCCTCCATTCTGTTTCAGTTCTGTTTACAACACCACTTTACTAACATCTTAACGGCACAAACATCCACTTGCATTTCTGTCATGTGTAGAGTAGTCATATGCCAAAACATTTTGACACCAGAAAGTGTCAGCATACACAGCATCTACTGGTATGCATATATGGGACTAAATGTGTTTAGATTTTAATAGGTGCAGACAATTTGAAGAAAATTCAAACTTACACTGTGTTGCCAATCTTAAGACATCCACACAAGATTGCCTCCAGAAAAAAACAGCCGCTTTGAATTTTTGTAATTTATGATGTCACAAGTAATATCCAGTCTAGTCAACTCAAAGTGCATTATCCTCCATGAGCCCCCATGAGCTACAGTAGCTGCCAACAATTCCTGACATTTTATTTCTGAAACGCATCCATGAAAAGTGCTTTATCCTCTATTTAGTCTTCTTGTGTCAAAGTATGACTCCAGGTCAACTTGAGAATAATTTGAGCTTTTTTTTTGCAGAACTGTGGGCAAGTATGACAACTCAGTGAAACTGAAATGTGAGTGACAGAGTTACAAAGAGGAAAAATCAAAAACAACACCCTTTACTTTGTCAATAGCAGGCAGCAACCACTATGGCTGAGCTATGAGTTACATGCAGAAGCATCATAATGTACAGTACCGTCAGTGTCCACTAGTGAGTCAAAACCATACAGTCCCATGTTAAACTGTCCAACTTAGAACAGAAATAAACATGTATGAAGCCTTGTACAAACATCAGCTTTTTAATTAATTTCTGTGACCATTCTACAGGGTTTGAAGTTTTATATAACTTGTCTACAACTTGTCCATTTAGATTACTGACAATATTTGCACATATTTAAGAGTGTTGGTGCATTAGTTGAAAAATGTGTCCGAGGCAGATGTCTTCACTGTTTCATTTCAACTACCTCAACTCTGCTTACACTCCATATTAAAGTTCATTTTTTGATCTGGACTGATAGACAGCAGTAACAATATGGCAGAGCTTTGAAGCCCCTTGTCTGAGCTTCCAAACTGCTCTTCAGGAACTTACAGTTGATGTCACAGAGGGTTTGTCCAACTTTTATGTACAGCCCACGCTTCCTGACCAACTTGAGTCGGTTCCTCTCTCTGGTAGTCATGCAAATCCCTCATGCACACAACAGCAAAAAATACAGCACTAGCAACAACTGACTGATAAAAAGGTATAGCATCTCATTACAGATGTCAAAGGATTTAAGCCTTCTTAGGAAGAAGAGTTTGCCCTGTATGGTTTAGAAATAGTGGCACTGAGGAAAAGACAGGAGGCAGAGCTGGAGGTAGTAGAGATGAAAATGTTGAGGTTCTCTTTGGGAGTGACGAGGATG
>JAQQAE010011905.1:0-13392 GCA_029823295.1 Pseudamia nigra | reverse complement strand
ATATGTTGCAATGCAGTACTACCTATGGCTTATTGTTAATTATGCTTTTGAGCTAAATGTGAAGAAATATTGGTTTTATTTTCCAAACTTCACAAATGGCACCCCATAAAGACATGTATACGGTGCAATATTTTACAATACATTGTAATACAGTACAATACAGCAATGCAATAAGACACGGATGTACAGAATACTAACTCAGTCAGCTCAGTGTCACTGCTTCTTATGCTCTTCTCTGCAGTATCATTACATGTGCCATAACCATGAAGTACTACGTGGAGGAGAATGTATCCCAGCGCTCGTGCACCACTGTCCGTCATGTTGTCAAAGTGCTGGCCACCATCTCTGAGACCCTCATCTTCTTCTTCCTGGGTGTCGTTACCATAACAACTGACCACGAGTGGAACTGGGCCTACATCCTGTTCACGCTGCTGTTCGCCTTTGTATGGAGAGGACTTGGTGAGACACTTATCCTGGGACAGAAAAATCACCGGGATGGAAAAACAAACCTAACATGTTCCTGTGTGTGGCAGGTATTCTGGTGCTGACCCAGATCATCAACCCCTTCAGAACCATCCACTTCAACTTCAAGGACCAGTTCGGCCTGGCCTACGGAGGTTTGAGAGGAGCAGTCTGCTTCGCTCTGGCATTTACGCTGCCTGAAAGCATGACCAGAAAGAACCTGTTTGTCACTGCTTCTATCGCCATCATTATATTCACTGTTTTCATACAGGTGAGATGCTGGAATTTAAGCCCAAACAGAAGATCACTGGAATAAAAGGAGGCCATCAAACATACAGATTTAATAACTCCACAAGTAAACACATGTGAGAAGATTTGCAAAGAACTAATTCCTTGTTTGTTTGTTTGTTTGTTTGTTTGTTTTTTCAATCCCTCAAGGGCATCAGTATCCGTCCCATAGCAGAGTACATAAACATCAGACGGACCAACAAAGACAAGAATACCATCAATGTTGAGGTTCACTCCCGGGCAAGTATCAGTTTCTTTGTCTTTTTGCCTGTTCCTCTTTAAAAGTTAATTGTTGTGCAAACTGCCATACCACTAAAGGCCCATTTATTCTCTACGCTAGTGTGTTGCGTATCAAACGTTGTCAAGCATCGCTGGCCTTCATGCTCCAATGTGTACTTTGCGTTGGCGTGGATGTACACAATACACAGACAGTGTGGAGTTTAGACTGCTCTGTCCTCTAGTGTGGAGTTACATTGGATTTATATCTGAAAATACTAAGTGAAAAGTATTGTGTCATGAGTCATTATGTTTCAAACATTTTATTTGGATCCTCTAATAAGTGATCTGGTCCATCTTTAACTTTTTGCTCTGTTATTGAGATGTTACGGTAAATAGTCTGACAAATCAGTGCCATGTTGGGGTTTGATTGAAATGTTGCTGTTGTAACTAGTCTCACTGGTGGAGTCGGACCAAGTTGGACCTTTGTTTCTTCTATTTATTCAATATGTTCATAGTTTAACCTGAGATTCACTCGACTGCAGTTGTGGTAAGTGTAATATGACTTTGTTTGCTTGGTGAAGTTTTAGTGCGTCCGTAGGCTAGTGATTAGTTAGCTTTCCATATGCTCCGGTTGCATCACCAATGTTCATCCACATATGGTTGCATCCTGTTTTTGGCTCCATGATGATGTCCAGGATGACACTAATATATACAGTCTATGGCACAGACTGTCCTCAAAAAGTTGAGCCATTTCTGTTAATCTTTGGGTGTTTACGGTGCGTTCTGTTCTTTTTCTTCTATACTGCACAACACTGCCCCCATGACTTGCGGTGGTACTGCTCCGTTTTCTGCATTGAGGTACGAATCCATAAGCTCTTTGAAAACGTACCAAGCTTGGTTTTCCATAGAGCATAAATGGGCCTTAAAATTGTCAGCTACTTGCTAAATTTTAACACATAGATGGTGTTTAGGAGCTGTAATGTCAACTACTGTTTAATAAGACAATGCTTGCCCTGGCTGCCACATTTACCTGGCTGGCTCACAGTTAAGTCAGTAGTGTGCCAATAATGCTAATACTACTTTATGGGAGCGTGTCTACCTAACCCTAGGTAAAATTTCACAGGGGGTGGGGAGTCCTTCAACTAGCATTCATCTTCATTATGTTATAAATAAACCAACAAAATTGTTATTTTCAAAGTTTGTAACTACACTGACCAAAACTTCCAATGCGACACTCCCAGGCTTGAGATACTTTGAGCACACTGAGCCAAATCGTGAATTTGAGTTACAGCACACAGAATCCACCTTGAAAGTTCATAAGGTTGCTAATGAAATGGAGTAGATCCAACTGACCAATCCTTCTAAAACTTGGTCAATTAATATCCATACCAATGGCAATTGTTAGTACTCACTTGCACTGTTTCAGTGCAATGTTTCTCCGTGGCACAACTGATTCAAATTCAGCCAGAACGAGGCTTTGGTATGCTGACTGGTGGAATGACAAAGATGTGTGGCCAGGGCCTTGGGCATCCGTGTGTTGACCCTTTCATGTCTATGGAGGTGGTTTAATGATACAGAGGGCACTAACGGCCAACCATGTGCTCCCAGGCCATGTGTCACCACCCCCCGACGGAACCAGCATATTCGTCTTCAGCACAATGAATCTGTACTTGTGACTAACTTGTTTTCCATTTGCAATGCTATTACTTTGTATTCAAATTAACATTTCATATCTGATATGTCCCCTCCTTGAATAATCACCTTATCATGGTGGAGGGGTTTGTGTGCCTGAGTGATCCTAGGAGCTATGTTTTCGGGGCAATTCACCCCTGGTATGGTCTCCCAAGGCAAATTGGTCCTAGGCGACAGGTCAGACTAAAAGTGATTCAGAAGACCTTTTTAATGAAGAACTTTATGTGGGCCCACCACCTGCAGGAAGGGTCATGGGATTTGGTGCTATGTGGTTTGAGTGGGCCTGGGTGGTCCATTCCCCAGTTGCCAAAACTTGCTCCAACTAGGAGGAGGCCCTGGGCAGACCCAGGACACGCTGGAGGGACTATGTCTCTCAACTGGCCTGGGAATGCCTGGGGGTCCCCCCAGAGGAGCTCTAGGAGGTGGCTGGGGAGAGGGAAGTCTGGGCTTCTCCACTTAGGCTGCTGCCCCTGTGACCCTGACAAGGATAAGTGGAAGATGATGGATGGATGGATGGAAATCTGATACGTGTTTTTAATATACAGTATATCACTTCAGCTGGGTATAATGTGCATGAATGTTGCGTCGGAAGTTTTGGTCAGTATATGTAACAGAGAAAAGTATGTGTGTCCTCATAATCCCCTTCCCATGTTCCATGCCTCCACCCAATTTGGTGCAAATCGGAGCAGTAGTTATTGTGTAAGACGTGCACACATGCCAGACGTGCGCATGGACAAAAAAAAAAAACTCTTAGAAATGTGGGAACATAGGGCTGACCCATAGTGGATAATGGCTGTCCGACAACAAGCCAGGTATTGTGCAACCCCACATTAAGACAACCACTGACAAAGGTTAGGGTTTGGGTAACAGTAATCTTGATTCCGTGCAGTTCTATCAGACAAAAGATGCGTCAGTGATCACACTGTTCAGCATCGTCTTACACATTTAAATGCACTCACATCCCTTGAATTTTTAAACCTGTTCTGGCCCAGCGAGGGTAAAGTACTCCCATCTCATCTCTGTTAATATTTCCTGTTGGACTGATTAAAATCACCTGCTCATATCAGCTGTTTCAAATCACATTATTTCAATTCACTTTTAGCCCTTTGTCCCTCTTCCATTTTTTTCTTGACTCTATTGCAGCCTGAAACGTTACACAAGAATGGCTGTATATGTACAAAAATAGATGAATCATTTAGTAGCAAAGCTGTCCATCAGGGAAAAGGTCATATAGAGCTACACGGATATGTATGTTTTCACTGCTGTCTTTTTATAGATTATATCAAACTGCTCTTTATATGGGTTGTTATGTGCAGATGATGGAGCACCTTGTTTGTGGCATTGAGGACTTGTGTGGGCAGTGGAGCCATTATTACTGGAAAGACAAGTAGGAGCTCTTCACCTCTAAACACTTATGTATCTGCCTGCTTATTTTACTTGGAGCTACCGAGCCTTCATTCCTTCGTTATATCCTGTACAGGAGCACAAATAATACAAAGCATGACATACCGACAAGCCTCACTCCTTTGTGTGCATGTGTCAGGTTTAAGAAGTTCAATGATCGCGTTCTGAGGCGTATTCTGCTCCGAGACAACAAATCTCAGTCCAGCATTGTGGCTCTGTATAAGAAACTAGAGCTGCAGAGTGCCATCGATCTGCTGGACACACCTATGGGAGACATCAGTGCAGCGCCGTCCATTGTTTCTCTGCAGTAAGTTTTTCACATTCATTAGTTTCGTCCTGTCTGTTTATAGACTTATTAATGAAGGGCTTGTGCTCCATAAAGTGAACAAAATTGAAGGCGTGTCCTCCAAGTCTTAGGTAATATGAGTGCATCAGCTAAATGCATGGCATGTTTGTATTAAATCTAATTTTGCATCAGCTGATCACGCCGTTTTGTTTACTTAAGTTGCAGCTCATTGTATGGTGAATAGTAATAATAGGCTTTTACTGCTTTAATTAATCTTTCTAATTTACGGTTATTGCGTTCATATCCTATCAGTGATGAGATGAAAGAAGCATCTCGCCCAAAGAAGAAGTTCCTGGCTGCTGATGTGAGGAAAATGCATGACATCCTGTCAAAGAACATGTACAAGATCCGACAGAAGGTAACAGCACAGCTAGTTTCACATCGCTAGACAGAATAAATCACATCCGAGCTTATTTATTTGGTGCATTTATTTAAAAGTGATTATTCCACAAGCACGTGGTTGATCAGTTACACACATTACACACATCACATTATACGAAGATACTTAATGTGAATACACAGGCAAGAAACATGAAGTTTGGAAAATACTGTAGGTCTTTAAATTAGTGGCTCTCAAACTGGGGTCCTAGCACTATTGAAATGTAGTTTTTAAGTGAGTTTCAGGTCTTCAAAATGTGCATAGTGCATACTGGAATGGCCATCTATTTCTGCTAAAGAAACATTACCAGTAACACTAGAATCATGTGTCCATTATCCTTGAATCATGATCTGTTCATGCAGTTCCTTGAAATACTAGAAACGTATAATAAGCGACTCGGGTAATGGGATAGATTACCCCATCAGTAGGAGATGTAAGGCACCTCCTTCCCTCCACTAGCCTGTGGGCCTCCCTTGGGCAAGTGCAGTGCCCACTAACCCCCTTGTAAAGGGTTGCACATGTTGGCTCAGCAGTAGGATTTGGCAGTTGTACGTCATGGCAGATATGTCATATTGTTACCCTGGCACACAACAGCAGTGTGGCAAGCATAGGAATTCACAAGTGTCACCGGTTGGCAAATACTAGGTCCAGTTAGGCGATCACTGTGGGGCAGCCTTCCAATACCATGGCTGTCATGCATTCGCATTTTATCAGAACTGTGTACTGGATAGGCCCAGAGATGAGTTTTTGCACTGGGCAAGTATCTACTCATTACCCGATGCCCTGGCGTCCAATGTCAATCTGGCTCCATGGAATGATCTTTCCAATTTCAGCTTGTGAAGAGCGCCAAGCAAAGAGGATGTTGGCTTCACCGCCATCCACGACGGGATAGGCCAATGATGACAAAAAGAAACAGACTTTTTAGTTTTTTTTAATTACCAACCACGATCTTTGACTTCATCAGTTTATCCTTGGGTATTTTTTCTTCGATGATGATGGTTCGCCACCATCCTTATATCACTTGTTGCCAGCTGAAACATAATCCCCCATGCAGAAATTATCCAATGGGAGGCTCATACCTATTTGCTTAGTTAAATCCAGGTGGTGACCTTTTTTTTTGCTAGACAGTGGATCTGTATCTTATCTGACTCCTGTTACTGAAAATTTCTGCTCATTCTTCAGACTCTGGGTTACACCAACAAATACAACCTACCTGATGAGAAGCAAAACAGGGAGATTCTTATTCGCCGCCATGCAAGCATCAGGCGCAGTCTGCGTCCCGGAAGCTTCCGTGACCCGGTGAGTTTTTATTTTAACAGACTTTGAAAATAAATGGGCGACATGGTGGTGCAGTGGGTAGCACTCGTGCCTCACAGCTATTAAGGTCCCGGGTTTGATCCCAACACCGGTCAGCAGGGTCTTTCTATGTGGAGTTTGCATGTTCTCCCCATGTCTGTGTCGGTTTTCTCCAGGTACTTTGGCTTCCTCCCACAACCAAAAACATGCACTGGAGGTTAGGTGAATTGGTCACTCTAAATTGTCCTTAGGTATAAATGTGAGTATGGCCCTGCAATGAACTGGCAACTTATCCTGGGTGTACTCCGCCTTCACCCTAAGTCAGCTGGGCTAGGCTCCGCCCCCAGCCCCCACAGCCAATCCCCGTGAGGATCTCTGGGTACAAAATGGATGGACTTTGTAAATTACTTGATGTTTCTCCAACTGCATGACCCTTAATGTTCATCCTGTTTTCAGCCTGAACAGAACATACCAAAGTCTCAGAAGTACTACTCTCTGCAACCTGGTAGGGATCTGGAGTCGGCCTTTGTTCTCAGAAGACGTAGTCATGGTGAGTTTACTTAAACTTGTTTAAATAAATCACAGAGAGATGGTAGGGTTTTGTAAACCAGCCAGCTAACACAATTTTTCTTGTGTTAGGAGGTAGCGGTGAGGTGGACCGCCTTTCAGATCGGCTCCAAATGTCCGGAGCGTCACCACGTTCCTCTTCACGGTCTCTAATTCCTCTGAAGAGATTGAACACCATTGAAGAAGCTGGGAATGCAGCAAACAAAAAAGCCACTTCACCACCTACCGACATGGCCGTTTTGGACGAAAGAGCTCCTGGAGCTTTTGGAGGTGCCAGCGTCAGACGCAAGAAAGCACCGGTCCCTTTACCCAGGAGACACAGCTCCAATCAGGAAGAAGATGACGAAGGCCTGGAAAATCCAGAAAAAGAAGGCGGGGTGCAACGTCCTCCGCTAGCACCACCTCATGGCTGGGTCCCAGAAGGGCAGCATGGCAGGGAAAATGCGTCAGGAGATCCTTTACTTAGGTTTTCCTCACATAGGTCTGGACGGTCTGGAACATGAGGTCCTTTAAAAGAACCTTCTGTTAAAATATAAATGTGGCTGACTTTTTCACTGTCACCAAAACAGAAGACTTTATTCTGATCTTGTTCTCTGAGCTGTGTATTCCTGTTGCTCTTTCCTTCGTCCCTACTGCTGAGGATTATATAAACTAAGAATAAATGTTCCATCCATCCATCCATTTTCTATCCCTTAATCCTCGTGAGGGCCGGGGTGGGGGGGTGCTGGAGCCTATCCCAGCTGAAGAATAAATGTTCCCTACCTCCTAAAACTTTTATCTGAGAAATAGAAGTTTGCACAATGCTGCAGTGCAAATACCTATACTGTACTTACGACCATGTGTTTATGGGTGCAAATGCATGCACAGATCTTTGTTTTTATACATCCTACAATATTGTTAGCTATTTGGAAATCTAAATAATTAAATCTAGCATTTTTTGCGGGGGTTTGCAACCTGTGGCTCCAGAGCTCTTTACCCCCCAGCCCCCATTATGATTTTGTCAATTTTATCCATTTTGTGTGCATTTTGTTGTTGTTACTTATTTTGTTCATTTTCTTGCTTATTTCACCAATTTCATTCATTTTGTAGGCATTCTTTTACTTATTTTTTCATTTTGTTGCTTATTTTGTTCATTTTTTGCTAATTTCATCAATTTTATTCATTTTGTAGGCATTCTTTTACTTATTTTGTTCATTTTGTTGCTTATTTTGTTGATTATATTGTTCATTTTGTTATTTGTTCATATTGTTGCTTATTTTGTTCATGTTGTTACTTAGTTTGTTCATTTTGTTGATTATTTTGTTCATTTTGTTATTTGTTCATTGAGTTGCTTATTTGTTTTTTTTGTTGCATTTTTTTTCATTCTGTTGTTTACGTTGTTCATTTTGTTACTTATTTTGTTCACTCTGTTACTTACAGTTTTCGGTTCATTTTGTTGCTTATTTTGTTCATTTTGTTGCTTATTTTTTCATTCTGTTGCTTATTTTGTTCATTCTTTTATTGTGCCTGTAAATTTGTAAATACTGTACAAGGTCACTTCTTTGACTTTAATTTACAGCCTGAATCTGAAACTAATGTTTAAATGAAAAATGTCCCTTTTTATATCTGAGTATTTCAATGTGTGCCCTACAATGGCTTATGTCATGTGACACTGGGGGTCCACTATTGACTGGACTATAATACTTCATGTACACATGCTGCATATCTTGCTAGCACACCAAAGATCCTGACAACATGGATAAAGTCAACACGCTGACACTGAGAATGGATTTCATGTCCAGTAAGTCACAAGGATGGGATGTGCACTATACAAATACTTAATGTTTTAATATAGAAATATATTTTTAATAAGAAATAATTGTGTAGAAGTGACTTAATACTCATCACTAGCTATAAGAAACAAAGAGACAGCAAGTATAACCACTCCCACTCACTGCCTCTACATCTTCAGGCAAGTGCTCCTCTTCCTTCTTCATCTCCTTCACACGTGTAAATACAAGCCACAGCAGGTACACCTCTACCCATACCTGGAGCCCTTCCACTGTAACAGGGGTGAGGATGCAGATGGGGAAACTGAGAAGGCAGCGAGCCCAGATGGCGTGTGATTGAGGCTGCACAAGGACTGTGCTGGTCAACTGTGTGAACCTCTCCAGAGGATAAACATGAGGGAAACATCATGCAGTACCTGAAGTATTTGTACAGCTGACTGGTAGTCCTCACATCCCACATCATGAAGACCTCGTAGAGGCTAATTTTTGTACCTATGGAGACTCCATGTCAAAGATGCACCAGGTTGTCCAAGTGAAACCTAAAGTCACAAATCTCGCTTTATAAATCTTGAGTCCATAGCGCTACTAATCCTGTTTGTTGGTATTGCACACATAAGGAAATGCAAATTACTAAAGCATTTATTTTGATAGAGTAGTTTTGTCAGTAAGTTTATTCCCAGGATTTCAAAAAGGAAGAAAACACTTAATCAGGGTTCTGCAACCAACGGAGGCACATTGCATTCATTGAACAAAAAAAAGACCTGCTATGTTGTAATTACAACTTATGGATTTCATTATTACAACTTACGGATCTCATAATTATCACTTATGGATCTCATAATATTAGATATGTCTTTGGTGCGTTCATTGCCCCTTGGTTTCGTAACTAACCACTATTTTTGTGGTATTTATAGAGTATGGAATTACACACGTTTGTGTTGTATGATGTTTGTGATACATTTCATGTGCATTAACCCACTTTTAATTTTCTTGGGCTTGGGGGAAGGCATCACGTGTTTTCAAGTCAAAAGGCTCAAGTCCAAGTGAAGTCACGAGTCTTTGCTGTTAAAATCCAATTCGAGTTGTAAGCCTTTTGTGATTTTTCCAAGTTGAGTCAAATTTATGACTTGAGTCTGACTCAAGTCCAAGTCATGTGACTCAAGTCCACACCTCTGCTAGAGTCTGTCGGTACTCAAATCTCCTTCACACTTAGAAAAAACTTTATTGGTAATTAAAATGTGGTAAGTCCACCAGCGTCCGGATAAACAGATGGCAGCACCAGGGCCGCTGTGCAGCTGACAGTGTTGACTAAAATTAGAGAGAATACAGTCGGCAGCAAGCACCGAACAAAGTCATGCCATTAAATAGACGAGATGTTGAAGATTGAAAACCTTGAAACAGACAAGGTTTATTTCAAGGTCTATAAAGGACTGCCAGGTTTATGGCAGCAATGATAATAAAGTTTATTAATGTACAGTACTTTCTGCAACCTGAAAATGAGCAGGACTGGTGCATTATTGGGAGGTTTTTTTATTGCTGGACGTGAGGAGATGATGCTGCAAATGAAAACTGAAAGCTGACATGGGAGGGAGATTGCATGTTCGTTCCAGGATTGTTAGACCACCAGGGGAAGAAAACATATACATGTATGTAGGGATGCATTTTTTAATGTTAAGGTACAGTATAATCAATCATCATGTCTGTCTTTTAATAGACCAGGGGTGTGCAACCTGTGGCTCCAGGGCCACATGTGGCTCTTTAGCCCCGTGGCTTTGTCCAGCAATGCAAGTCATATATTACAATAAATCAAAAATAAACAAGATGAAAAATATTAACTAGATAATGAACAAAAACTAAGAAAACAATGAAAAAAAAACACTGTAAACAATATAATCTATGAACAATACAATCAATAAATGACCAAAACTAAAAAAATGAACAAGAATGAGCTGAAGAAAGAACATGATTGGGACAAAAAAAAAAACCTAAATTGATCTATAGTATAAAGAAAATAACAAAATAGAACAATAATGACTAAAATAATACATCAACTTGAAGAAAGTTAATAAAAAACCAAAAACAAAATAGGACAAAAATGAACAAAATATTTACATGAAAGAAAAAACGAAAACTTTCACAAAGATGAGTAAAATGTTGAAGAAAATGATCATTGATGAAGAAAAAATAAAGTAAGCAGTCTGTGAAATGAACTAAAATGATTCCAAATGATTCAAAATGATTCAAAAATGATTTAAAATGATTCAAAAAAAGATTCAAAAAGATTCAAAAATGATTCAAAATGATTCAAAATGATTCAAAATGACTCAGTAATATTCAAAAATGATTAAAAATGATAAAAATAATTCAAAAATAATTCAAAATGGTTAAAAAATGATTCAAAATGATTCAGAAAATGATTCAAAATGATTCAAAAATTATGCAAAGCAATTCAAAAATGATTCCAAATGATTCCAAAATGATTCAACATGATTCAAAACGATTCAAAATGGTTAAAAAAACAATTAAAAATGATTTTAAAAATTCAAAATGATTCAAAAATGATTCAAAATGGGCTCTTGTACTTAGGCCCCCACAACCCTGATCTGGATGAGTGGAAGATGATGGATGGAGGCTACGAACCAGTCACGAGTCATCTCCAGTTGATTTTTTTCAGTCCAATAGGTTTCTGGATTTGATGTACCCAGACCCAATAAAGTAGATGCAGAGGCTTTTCCTCCAGCAATAAACATAAGATGATACAAAATGACAGAGAAACATGCTTCTCATCCTGTCGAATTTATTTGATCCCCACTGATGCACCAGCATCCACTCCACATGGCGCACCATGATGGCACCGGGAGTGGTTAGTGCTGCCAACTCTCTGCAAGAAAGTTGGATGTGATGAAACAAAGAGGAGTTCTCACAACTGAGTGTCTCAGAGTACATTGTTATTTTCTGATCCTGCAGTCATTATTTTGAGACCAGAAGCCGTTACTTAGAGAAAAGCATGTCTGTATCTACACATTTATAAAAAATCTACCTACTGTATATATTCAGACCCTTTAAAAACAGCATGGAATTTGACACATTTGACATATTTTGTTCATTTTGCTGTTGTTATTGTTCATTTCCTTTATTTTTTGCTTGTTTTTGGTCAATTTAGTTATTATTTTATCCATTTTTTTCATTGTTGTGAATTTTGGTTCATTTTCCCAATTATTTTACTCTGGTACTGTTTCTACCTGTTTAAGTTTAAGCTGGTTTTGAGACGTTTTTTGATTTTAGAGGAAGAGGAAAGGGGCCAAAACAGCTGGAGCACCGTCGATCCCAACATTTAGCCATTTTTTGTCCATTTTCCTGATTATTTGGGATTTTTGTGGATTGTTTGGCTCATTTTTGTCCATTTTCTTGCTGATATTACTTCAGTTGACTGAAGTAATATCAGTTCACTGACTTTCATTTCTGGCTCATTTGCTACTTTAAACATTAAAGTGATTCAGTTTTTGTTCATTTTCCTGACTATTTTACTCAGATTTGTCTTGATTTTGTGAGATTTTCTAATTTTGTTTAGAATTTTGTTTATTTTGGATCATTTCTTGATTACGTTGTTCATTTTGGATACATGTTTCGCTTCTTTTTGTCAATTTAGTGCTTATATTGTCCATTCTGACTGAGAATATGTTGCTTCCATCACAACACCACAAGAGCCACAGGAGCCACATGTTGCAAGACCTTTTACCCTAACCCCACGAGAAGTGTTGTTGCCTTTCCCATGCTTTATGCCTATAGTTTAAGTGTGATCCTGCTTCCAGATAAGCATGCAGACAAAAAGTAAAATGTGGGAACACAGACATATCCATCACTTTCTACTCAGCGTCTTGGGGGCAGCAGCCGAAACAGAGAAGCCCAGACTTCCCTCTCCCTAACCACTTCCTCCAGCTCCTCTGGGGGGACCCCAGGCATTCCCAGGCCAGCCGAGAGGCAGAGACCCTCCAGTGTATCCTGGGTCTGCACCAGGGCCTCCTCCCAGTTGGAGCTAGTTTTGGCAACCAGGGATTGGACCACCCAGGCCCCCGCCTTCAGTTGTCACCCAAAAAACACATCACTGGACACTTATGACCCTTCCTGCAGGTGGTGGGCCCACAGAAAATTCTTCATCATAAGGGTCTTCTGAGTTGCTTTTTGTGTGACCTGTCACCAAGGACCAGTTTGTCTTGGGAGAGCCTACCAGGGGAGAATTGCCCCTGACAACATAGCTCCTAGGATCACTCAGGTACACAAACCCCTCCACCATGATCAGGTGGAGATTAAAGGAGGGGACACAGAGATATTGCATCATTATTTTGAGGTAACAGACCATCATTTTTGAAGTATTAAATCATTATTTAAAGATGTTATGTCATTAGACAAGACACTAAACCCTTGTTTTGTTTGACAGGACCTTTTTATCATCCTGGTGATTGAAGTGGGCTTTGAGTGTGTTTACCATTTGTATTCAAAATGAACATGAAACCTTCAGTCCTTTGTTCATTCTAGACATATACTGTATAGTGTTACAGAGTTGCAGCAAACAGCAGTAGAGTACCTGCTGCATATGGAGCAGGAGTTCTATTACAGGGCGGCATAAACAGGACATTTGAAACCCGGCGACTCACCCACAGGTGCTATTAAATTTGGCATCGAGGACATAAAGCACTAAACGCTCAAGCATGATTGCTTTAATGTGGTCTTTTATTAGTCCATTGTTCTCTCGGATGGCCTTCCACGGCCAGCAGCATCTTCCAGAAAGTGCGTACATTTTAGTCTGCCAGGCACACATTTCTACACAGCCCAGAGTTATAATCCACTTTTACCAAGTTCGACTCGATTTCACTTGGAAAAAAGTAGATACAGTGCAGACGTGGATAAAATTGTTGGTACCCCTCTGTAAATGACAGAAAAACCCACAATGGTCACAGAAATAACTTGAA
>JAQQAE010011904.1:0-13392 GCA_029823295.1 Pseudamia nigra | reverse complement strand
CTGTCATGAATGTCATCGCTGTCAGCAAAGGTTTCATAAAGCTTTTTAGCTTTTGTGCGGATGATGTTGGTTTCCAGCGTAATTTTTTTTCCTGCAGTCACTGATCTACCTGTTGCGGACAGTTACAACCCTTTTTGCATCCTTGTTAAAACTTATTGCTGCTGTCGTCCTTATGTTATTTTCCTTCTTTATGTAACAAACTGAAGACTCATTTATTCCGTAGTGGCGCCTACAGCTGTGTAACTTCTACCTTCCTTCAACATGTCCAGAAGTTCAACTTTTTGTGTGATGGTTAGCATCTTCCTCTGCCTTTTGGCTGTTAGTCGGTGCAGAACGCTTTGTCGACATTGTGGGTTTTTGTTGGAGGGAAAACTTGCAAACACACAGCACTTCAGAGTCACATATGCTAGCGATCGAACATTTGTGTGAGTTTGGCGAGCTGAACGCATTCTGTACAGTACAGTACAGGAGGAGACACAGCACGGACGACATTGATTGACAATGGCCTACACTACAGTCCCAAACAGGACGCAGAACACAATGCGTGGGTTCTCCATTAGCCAATCAGGATGCAGAACACAATGCACTGTAAAAAAAATGAAAAAATGAAAACTGCACTAAAAAAAAATCGCGAAACAGCGAGGCCGCGAAAGGTGAACCGCGATATAGCGAAGGACCACTGTATAGCATTTTCAACCTCAATATGACGCTAGAAATGTATGCAGGTCAAAGGGCAGTAATTTTAGACCCTACTGGTCTTCAAAATCAAAGTCAAGGTCATTTGATGAGCGAGAGCTGTGTTGGAGTCTAATCTATCACACATTAGAAGTTGGCATCACAAGCTATAGTAGTTTGGTACTATTGGTCAAAATAGGTTTTTGATATTATTAATGGTGCAATCTAATCTAATCTAATCTGCAAATTAGATGGTCGCTGCCATAGTAACCCTTCCCCCTACCCTGACTACTTATGTGATACATTTGGTTAGTTTGGGACCAGGAACTTAGGAGATACAGAGACAAATGTTGAAATGGACATACAGTCTGTATGACCTTGAAATTGACTGTGACCTTGACTGTTTTCATTTACGGACTCACAAAATTTAATCAGCCTGGATAAACGTTCAGATAAACAAAGCTATACCCTCACCCCAATTTTGTTCAAGCAGGCAATAATAATGATGATAATCTTTGGACCTTTTTACTTGATATAATAAGCCAATAGATCTCACGGCCTGTCATACAGGAGAAATAATGTCACACCCACAAATCACCGCATGTGCTATATTTCTTATTGGGTGAGTAAACTTCAGACGACTGGCACCTGCCAGGCTACCAAAATGGTCACGAGTCTGTACCAGGGGGCAACGACCGGGGCTGTTCAGTGAGGCCAATGCGGAAGTAACTTTAAGTTGTAATCCCACCGCCTGGCTGCTGGGAAACTGTTTGTCTGGCTCCAAGAAGCTTTTTTTTTTTACCATAGAGATACATTGGACTTCCATCTGAAAATACTAAGCAAATACATTTTTTTCATGGGTCATCATGGAAAATTTCTCAAACGTTTTATTTGGAGCCTCTAATATTTAATGTGGTGGTAAATCTTTAACTGATTGCTCTGTTCTTAAGATATTACTGCAAATAATCCAGCAAATCACTGTTGTGCTGGGGTTTGATTGATATATCACTATAGTCACAGCTCGCTAGTGAAGTCGGACCAATTTGGACCTTCGTATCCTCTATTTATTCAATATGTTCATAGTTATACATGAGATACTCGCGACTGCAGCTGTGCGTAAGTGTTTACACCACCAACACCGTAATATGACTTTGTTTGACACTGCATGGTGAAGTTTTACCACATCAGTAAGCTGGTGGCTAATATTAGCTTCCCATAATTTTCCTGGCATCAACGCTTTGTAAGTCCTACTGCTGTTCGTCCAAATATGGTTACATCCTGTTTCTGGCTCCAAGATGCCGTCCAGGAAGTGACAACCCGACTGCCCTCAAAACCCTTCAGAAACTAATGGGTAACGTCACGGTCACTTTGTCCAGTAAAATATACAGTCTATGGTCTGTACCTTACTTTGATTTCATTTACATCAATGTTTACTCTGCAAAATGTGTGCAAAATTTGACACAGGCAAATTCATGGTGGACAGACCAAAAATTTACCTAAAAATGAATCGTTATTTGTCCCTCAAATGTGCCCAGATTTTTTCACCTACAGACTAGAGGAGCATTTCTGGGTGTCTTACCGTAGGCAAGCCAGAAAACAATCTGCAGATAATCAACACAAACAATGCACCCAATGTGTTACCTGGTTCATATTCCACTGCTGTCCTTGCTGCATGTTGTACATGTTCTGTCCTTGGTTGGCATTCATCACACCCTGCTGCATGCCCATGTAGCCACCATTGGACAGAGTCACGCCAGACATCAGGGCCCCTCCTCCCATCATGGTGGGCGGTGGAACAGCTCCGCCCATGGCCGGGGTGAAACCCTGAGGCGCAAACTGCATCTGAGGCTGACTCATGTACATACCTGCTGGAGTAAATTCAAACACACATTCAGCCCTTCAGCACTTCAAGATACCTGTCAGTATATTTTCAGTAGCATGTCAAAGTGAAAAGAGCTGAACCATAGTACAGTACAGTGCCCTGAAAAAGTAGTTGCCCCCTGATTTCCTTGGCATTTTGTAAAAAAATTTCTCCATGCTTTGAAAGTGTTCCTGAAAATATACCCAATGACATAGGCTAAAAGATCTCCAAAAAGCAACACATCATGCTGCAACCTAATGGTCTTCGGGACTCCAGCGAATGACGATGAAAGCAAAAAATAAAACCTGGAACTGTGGTGAACCTCCCCAGAAGAGGCCAGCCTGCCTACAATAATCCAAGAATGCATCAATGACTCATCCAGGAGGTCACAAAAGAACTGTAGGCCTCACTTACCTCAGTTAAGGTCAGTGTTCATAATTCAACAAAAAGAATGACACTGGGCAACACTACAGGACTATAGCTTTAAAGCCAATGTAAATGCAACGCTAGTGTATTTCTGTACATTCTTTCATGAACTAAGTATGAAAATGAAAACATTAAATCAACCACTTTCAATTTTTGATTTAGTTTGGCTGCACAATATCATATTTCAATGAAAATACATCACTCAGCATGACAACACTATGACAATAAAGGGAGCTCGATAGATACACTATGCTGTATAAGACGTACTGAAACCCTCTGGCAGTAAGCAGCTACAGACGGGTGACAAGTTAAAGGAAAAACCAACATAAAGCCCCGCTAGAACAGCTTCAGTGTGCCTTGGCATTGATTCTACAGTCTGTGAACTGAAGAGATGAAGACCATTCATCCAAAACACATTCCCTCATTTAATGTTTTAATGATGGTGGTGGACAGTGCTTTCTAACGTTCCAGTCCCAAACGTCCCAAAGATGTTGGCTATTACAGTGTGCACATTAAATTTACTCAATTAGACAAGCATCCCAATTTTTTTCTCTTTTTGCACAAATCTGTCCATTATGGGATTTTTAGTGGGGGGGGATTTTACCACTTGTCCACACTTAAAAGAGTAGGTGGCAGTGCTGCACTTTAATGGTGGATAAAATCCTTTAGTTATACTGCCATGGGCCGAGCCTACTGGGACGTCCCATGATGCACTCAGCACCTCTCCTGTCTTTCTCTCTCCATGCATCTATATGCCAGTACTGTAAGTCATTAGTATTTCTCTCTCTGTCCTCCCTCTCCCCTCGTTCTTTTCTGAAGGTACTGCTGGCTCGGGAGCTGGACGTCCTCCAACTTGCCCGGCGTGTGACTGAGCTTCATTCGGTTGAGTTTTTACCCATTAAAGGACAATTTATTGAGTTTCTCTCTCTAAGGTGTGTAGTGGAAGCTGACGACCTTATTGTGCAAAGGTGTTGTGATTAATGATTGCCTTATAATGTAAAGCTATAAGAATAAAATTGGACTGACCGGAATGGATCCAAATGCAGATGTATTTGAATGTATTTACATGTCCATCGTTATGAGGTACAAATATGGTTGGTCAAACAGTAAGTCCATATTCATGTATATTAAAAAAAAAAAAAAACAAAAACCGAGCACAACTTAATTTGACATCGGTGTACCTCTTAACCTAACCTTAGATTAATTTTGCACGTGTCTATTGAATACGAGCACTTTAACGCTTCACTGTTGTCAGAGTGAAGCTCTGTCACATGACTTTCTCCACTCTACATGTTGTGAAACCAGCATCAGTCTGTTTACTACAGACTCGAACAGCCCAGCATTTCTAGATGTTTCCCACCTAGATGTTTAGGAAATGAGACACCTTCATTACTGCCAATGTTTATATTTCTGTTACATCACTTGGCTGAGCAGGTAGCTGGCAGCAACTGTGGCGTTAGATTTATGAGTCTTTTTGGAGGCTAGAACTTAGAGATTTTCAGAGAAGAAAAAAAAATTCTTTGAATGTTAACTGTGACGCGCATTCCTGTTGACATGCACGCTCGCACATGGTGTCGAGTTACTGAGACAACGTCGACACCCTGAAGAGTGCACCAACGGGAACCCACATCACAGGAAATCAACCAAGAAAAGCAATTAAAACACGTTAGAATTAAACACTTTTTGTGTGTACAAATTAAACATTTTTTTTCCTCACAAAAATATTTTTTCTAAAAAATGTGACTAGCATGGGAGCAAAATTTTCTTTTCTTCTCTCAATCTCGGTGAGTTGACATCTCCACATAGAGGCACAAATCTAACGGCATAAGAAACCAGGATGAATCACCCAGGGATTGATAATGATAAGTTGAATCTGAATCTGTATAAATGCAGCAGTATCCCTGTTTCTCTTATTGCTCTTCAGCTAAGTGGTTTCTCAAATCAGGATGTGCCAACACAGACAGGGATAAAAACGTGATTGGAGCTGGAAGCCTCGAGTTGATGTGAACATTACACTGTTACTACTGAAACACTCAACATTTCAAAAGTCTTTCTAACTTAAACTCCTGCCATCAGTGTCGCAACAATGAACCCTCTTTCAAAACCTTTTAGATCTTTTTCCCGAGCTCAGCATTTTTTTACCTGCCACAGAGCGTACAGGTAATTAGATGATAATTACACAGTTGTATCAAATACATACTGTACAAATAAGTTATTCAAAATTTTCCTTGGATTTCTCACTTGCATGTGGACATGGTGCATATCACATCTCTCACCAAGTACTCCGTTATACAGTGGTACCTCGGACAAAGAGCTCTTCTGACAACGAGAAATTTGTATACCGAGGAAAAAAACTGCAAAAAATTTACCTCTGACAATGAGAATTAATCGGTTAACGAATAGTCAGCTCTTAACCAAGCTAACACAGCCCGACAGCCCAACGGGGACTGGCCGAGTCGGGCCGCGTCGGGACGGATTAATGGATTTACGTGTAAAAGTCTTTTTGGATACAGAGAAATTCGGGTACCGAGCGTAACACCGGAATGGATTAAACTCGTTATGCGAGGTACCGCAGTACTTTGTTCTAACACAGTCTACCTGTTGGCTGCAATTACATTCACTGAACTGTCTGATTTTCTGAATCTAAACCCTTGACTGGTACAGATTTAAGAAGGGGATTATTTTTTTTCTGGCATGTATGAGATAAAAAGAGTGGCTGCCGATAATTTGCTATTGTCTGCTTTTAGAGTCAAATCCATTTTATTACAATATGGGAAGATACTCATGGTCATTTACAAACACACACAGGGTGGAAGGGAGTGATTTAGGACATTAGCCTGGCAGGGTTCTTTCGGTTTTGATCTCCATCACTGCTTATTCTGATTCAGAGCACAATAATTCAGCCCAAAGCCCTCCATCCTAATTTCCATTCCTAATCCTGTGTACTGATCAGAGTAATCACGTAGAAAGATAATCAATATGCATATGTGCATGGTGTACAAATGTGCTGCTTGTGATTCTCAGCCATTCAGACATGTACTGTAACACTAATGCTTTCCTACACAATCTTAAAACACTCAGATTTCTGTATGTGTACATGAGCAGCTGCCTACACACACACTTGAATAAACAGTCTTGCCAGTTCGGTTTTTACACATAATAACTGCAAGCTGAGTGTGATTCTGCAGACTTCTCTATTTTTTTTACTGCCGCTGTGGGACTCGAGTAAATGCAGCGTGGACTGGACCTGCCTCTTTTCTGCGCACTGACCTTTCATCTGACTTCACTCTCCTCCATTTTTATGATGCATCTTTCCTCTGATGTGTGTGTGTGTGTGTGTGTAAGTGAGGAGGTGTGTGCGCTGCTCAAACTGAGCATGAATATAGTCATTTACTGTTACTATTTACATTCAGCTCACACACATCCATCATTTCTTTGACCTGGATGTGTATAAATTCAAACCAGGCCTCCGTTTTATCACATCTTAGCTACTATCATTGATTTACCCCTGAAGAAAGCATATGGAGATGGAAAATTCACTGTTTCACGTTATAGCAGTATATAGACTGTATTCCTCATTGCCTACCTGCAGAGGTGGATAGTAATATGGCACATTCCACTTACTTAATACCTTCTAGAGAATACAAGACTTTGAAAAACTTTGACAAGATTAAAGTGTGATTCCACTTTCACATCTAAAGTCTATGAACTAAGCCCACAAAAAATGGATTTCTATGCTATTAGCACTGTGAATGGGGTTGGTAGTTACACCCATTCGCAACATAACTATAAAATTTACACCTGAGTGAAATTTGTCCTTGTTTTGCTTCTGATTAACTGAGCGGAGCAGTTAACAGCGTTTAGCACTTTTCTCCTCAGCACACAGATTGGTCCATAATGAACACTGCACAGAGCAAAACCCCTCAAACTGTGTCTTTAATTAGCAGGGATGCATACACAGAGAGCTCTCCACAGTCACAAACCAACTTTTATCTATTTGGCTTCTTTTGCTCTTCCAGGATTTTGCATGGATAAGACAATCTACTGAAATGTTCAACAAAGTAATCTAAACATGACTGTGACAGATCTGAAATGTGCTTCATTACTGACTGAATCGTAGAATACTATCACTAAATGGATCCATAAAACTTCTGATAATACTGAACACACTGCATTTTCTCAAAGAGGAGACTGTGACAATGAGCCTGTTTACATGCACACAAAACTCCTGTCATTGTCATATTTCTAGAGTTATGAGATTATGAAATGATCATGTAAACAGTATAATCTGATATGCGTTATCCAAAAACAGCAGTTATATGATTATGAGAAATCGGACACCTGGATTTCTCCTCAGTACTACGATTTCTTTGTTCATGTATACCCAGTAATCTGATTTATTTTGTTGTTTTACATTTGTGCATGTGTAGGAAAAAAAATCGTCGAAAATGGAGGTGACACAGTCACAACGTGGGCAGAAGAAAAAGACAACAAACAAGGCGTGCAGCAGAGTAAAGTGTAAAGAGCCCCTTCTGGAGTGAAGAAGAGACAAACTTCATATTAAACAAAATGAAAAACACTTAACATCCTCCATCTCCTCGACAGGAAGAAATATAGAATGTTATGAAAAAGCACAAAGCTCAAGTCTAATGTTACTACGTATATCGTACTCCGAAAGAAATCTGATAATGGACTGAAACATGTAAAACAGGGTTTTCAGTTATCACATTTCTGCATGTAAACGTGTCTATCTGATTATTACAATAATCTGATTACTCCTAGTTATAGGATTTCTGTGATCATGTAACTGAGATTTATGACCAGCTCCTACCAAGTGACCCAGATGAGAGGAACATGTTGCCACAATGACAAAACCCTGGCTTTCGCTCCAGTAGTAGAAATGTGTCTGTGACGGTGAAATTGCTTGAGAATTTATTTGGTGATGCCTTTAGTTCCTAATTCTTGTACAAATTCTTTCATGACAAAAATGCATTTGAACCCCACTACATTTGGTTGTTACTTTTGATTTTACCCACTGCAATTCAGTCTCAAGGTGTTTCTTTTTTTTTTTTTACAAGATGTGTTTGATCAGTGAGAAAAAAGTTTGTTACTTTAGCTGCACATAGCAATTTGGACTTCAAGAGTACTGACAAAATTGAAAACATCTTCAATCAATGTACTTTTAAAACCTGGCTCAATTTTGGACACAGCTAGAGAGCAGAGCCTGTTCTGCTCTGACTCAGATTGGTTTCTTCTTTATAGAAACTGCATCATCAGTGTCTGTTCGTGCACGGCTTAAAAATCATGCCATCGCAGTCATTAAACTTTAATAGTTTTGCACAAGCAACGCAATTTAATCACTACATATAGACATAGGAAAACATACAAATGTTGACATACAAATGACATACAAAAAATGTTAAAGAAATGGTTATTAGTCTGAAGTTTGCAGTGGTCCTTTTTGCTCACACTCCACATAGAAGTACATTTTTGAATCAGAGAGAGCAGGTACACAGGATTAGGAATGGTTTCCACACAACTCTTCAGAAACTTAAGGGTGACATCACTGAGGGTTTGTACCTTATATACACAGTCTACTGTCTTCTCAAGCATTCTAAACAGAAACTGTAGAATGGCTTACAGTACAGTGGTCCCTCGCTATATCGCGGTTCACATTCTGTAGCCTCGCTGTTTCGCAGATTTTTTTTGGGTGCAATTTTCATGTACTTTTATACAGCGTATGAACGTGCATTGTGTTATGGCTAAAAGAGAACCCGCACAGTGTGTTCTGTGTCCTGATTGGCTAAAGGAGAACCTGCGCATTGTGTTCTGCATCCTGATTGGGTAAGGCCATTGTCAGTCATCTCCTCCGTGACGCGTGGGTCACTATTTGTGGTGTCCAGCTTCGTAGGTTGATCGTTGAAATCAAATTTGTTGTTTCTGGAGGCCATTGTGTTTTTTGTACGAAAGCATTTTTTTTTTGTTTTGTTTTGTTTCTCAAACAAATGTTTGGGCCTGAAAACAGCTTTTCCATGGGAATCTATTTTGCATATTTTGCCTGTCGCGGGTTATTTTTAGAACGTAACCCCCGCGACAAACAAGGGACCACTGGATATCAATGGTTTTAGGAAACATTTATTACAGGAACTGTTTTGATGATATTGTGATATTTTCCAAAACAAACAAAACTAGACACTTTGCCACCACACCGGCATGTGACATATGACAGAAAACTAGGCCGATGAACTGGGCACTGGGAACTGGCCAAATGAAAATTAGATCGATCTAGTGTAGATCCCAGTAGACCGACAGTAGAAAAAAATCTGAACAGCAATTGATATTCTTCAACTATTTGTCACATACACAATGATAGGCATAGTGGACATACTGTATGTTTGTATTGAATTCAACACCATTTTTATTCAATATTTAATTTTACTGCTGAGTTTTGGAAAATACTTCAACTCCATTGGCTACTAATGTAGTACTCGAAGCACAACAGAGTTTATACAGATTAGTGTAGGCATCCAGATCACACTATTGCATCTACTTGGGCTCCACAATCACCAACGATGGAAATCTCACCTCAGAGACCAACCGCAGATCTGGTCCGGCCGCCTGAGTTATGCACTCCCTATTAAAGCCTCTTTTATGCAGTACCACTGCTCTGTTTCCCAGAAGACAAAGCTCTGCATCTACAATGTGTTGGTGCTCTCTGGTCTCCTCTTTGGAGTGAAATCATGTCCACTTACAAAGACCCAGGCCAAGAGGACTGACAGCTCTGACAGTAAAGCTCTGTGGAACATTGAGAACACCATGAAATGCTACAAGCACGTGCACATCAGCCTCCAGCCTCGCATCTCATAGCCAAATCCTCTGTCTTCCACCAGAACATCTGAACTGGGCCTTACTCACGTTACAGCAGGCCCCGCACAAGATGGCTGGATGTGGTCAAGGAAGATCGAAAGAGACTTGAGGCCACCTACACCTTGTGTTGACATTATGAAGCCAAGTTTCTTCACTAGAATTGAGTTTATGGATAGTTTACTTTTGCATGATTTCAAAAGTTTGCTACAAATTTACATCTTACGGAAACACGTCTGCTGGGTCTTTTTCAGTAAGTGTCAACAGTTTCAAAGGAAGACAAAGGGTTAAAAACTGCTCATTGTGTGTACCTTGTCCTGCAGCAGGCTGTTGCTGGCTCTGCGGCTGACTGCCCACTGAGCTGCTGGCATACAGAGACAGGATGGAGTCTTTAGACAGAAGCTTCTTCTCCTCAGCCTTTGTGGTGGTGGTGGAGGAAGAGGAGGAGTCCGACTGTGCTATACTGGCACCAGACTGTGGAGGAGACACAAGGGAAGAGCACTAAAGAATGTTAAATGCCGTGTTGGTATGGCATAGGTATATACAGAATGCCCCGGCAAGGGCAAACAAGCCATTAATTAAAACAACATCATATTAAAGTAGGGCTTTTATTTACATCTTCTCTTCGTGTTATTATGAAAGGAAACACGGTCATTTTATGTAATAGGGAAAAAAGTGATACTTCAATGCAAATGACCTCAAACAAAAACTGGAATCACTGGCTTTAACTGCAGAGGAGAAAATAATTTAATAGTCATATCATAGTGTCAAGAAAGAAAGAGTTGATGTAATCGAAAAGCCTTCGCCTTTAACACACAGACCTAAATTTCTCAAACATTTAATGTACTTAAACAAATGCAGTTCAACACAGACATTTGATTCTAAAACAGTGTTAAAAACTTAATGAGGAATCATCTGAACAATGAACATGTACAAATCTAACAAGAGGTTTAATGCCAGTTTTTAGTACTACTACACTTCAGACACTCATTGCTTTTGACATAATTCACTGTAGCCAACAGGCACTGAGGTTTATCACCCAGGCCAGTATTCCAGCAATTCTTCATCTACTGTAGCTTTGTTCACTTTGACTTTCAAGCGAGTGGCATTTTTTGAGGGGTTTCTGGTTCCACCAACAATGCCATACAAAAATAACCCCAAAAACTTGATTTTGTCAACCCCAGTGTTACTTAATAATGGATAAAGGAGTTTCCATAAGAAGTAGCACAACTGCAGATGTAATTGACAATGATTCTCAGCCCACGCAAGGAAGCCAGAACATCTCTCCAGGTAGCCATCTGACGAGGAAGACAGCACTAAAGATAGTCTGTGCAGCATTTTGACTGAACTTTATGATTTCAGACGAGACACCAAAGAATAGCTCTACAACATTAAAAAAAGAACTGAAGATAATAAAGGACAGACTGGGAGAGGCAAAGGGAAGAACTGATGAAACGGAGAACCAAAGCTAATCAAGGGGCTACTGCTAACCTGGAAGCAAGGCTGGTAGAACAGGAAGGCCAGGCACGGAGGGACAATTTAAGGATGTACAGAATAGCCGATAATAAAGAAAAAAAAAACCCAAAGAAGCAAAGCCTTGATCTACTGTGGTCAAGCTTAGGAGCTGTGATACGTTCTGCTTCTACGTTGTCTACGAGTTCCCTCCTTAAGTGCTAAAGAAACACAGTAAATATACAGAAACTAAGAAAGTATTGAAAGCAAAGTATTTTTGACACCAGGGGAGAATCACATCATGTTTGATTTCAGTGCAAGTCATCTGACACATGCATTTGTAATATAAAATCACTTTAAAGCCAGCTATTCTATGTTTGGCTAGTTAGGACTAAAACATTTTAAAAAGTTCATTTCACTCAACATCAATCATTTATCTTAGTACCTCATTTTGATCTCTGCCAGGTGAAAAAGTACATTTGTGTTGAATAAATTAAATTAAGTAAAAATATTTTCACATTCTATCCAACATTTGTCTTATTGCTACATGGACACACATCACCATAATTTTATCATACATGCCTAATTGCAATAGATAATAGTGATAAACCCTTTTGATCCAACATGTAAATTGGCCACAAAAGCAGCCCAAATATGTCTAATGTTAGACACCACTATACTCTGAGCAGTCAGTTCATGTATTTACAAAGACAGAGTCAGTACTTATCGTTTAAAGGAGCCATATAGTTTATCCATTATTAACAAATTAATGCACGTTTTACATGGTCCCAGAGTATGTATTTTTATGTTGAGGTCAAAAATCTGCAGAGATCGTTCATCGTAGAATCTGTGTAAACACATTTCAGCCATGTTCTAAATGGGCTGTTTTGTTGTGTGTTTGTATTAATATACATGAGCGACTGTTGACCACACCCCTTTTATGTCTGTGCCATGGATACCATCATTCTGGTGGGTCTGACGGGGGACTGACTGAGGGTAATAACGTTGTATTTGAAACATCACAGAAACACAGAAATCAAAACTTAAACCGAGCTAAATTAAAAACGATCTGACTGCTTCTCCACAGAGTGAGTGTTGTCATAGTTTAGTGTTATTTTCAGTGTTCAGACCTGTTTTATGAAAGTAACACATACAGAACAATATTTTCCTTTTAGCTGGAGTGAACCCATTCAGAAACTAAACTCAGTCTGGCAAACAGGCTGATGAGTCACGCACGTCAGAGCACATATTGCTGAAATAGCAGGTTAAAATGGTCTTGAACATTTTATCTTTAGATTCTCATCCAAATGCAAAGTGCTGCATCGTGCTTTTAGTCTTTTACATGATTCATGTTGCACTTATCACTGCAGGTTACACCAGCTGCACTGGTCATGACAAAAAACACACAAATAAAATACGAATGACAAAGCCACATGTTGATTACTTCAACCAACAAACAGGTTGGTTCAGTGAGGTGATGGCAGCAGCTGAAGGGGACGTGATGGGCCTGTGGTTAAGTACACACTTACTTCTTCTTACTGCTCAATAATGACATGAAAATACATTTCTGAAAACCTAAAGTGTTAGACAAATCTGAATGCCTGTATGTGCATTCATTCATTCAAGCTGGCTGACTATGGCCAATACAGCTGCTATAGCACATTTTCTGTGAATTCAGTTTAAGAGGTACTTAATCATACTAAGTTAGTCTTTTTATTCAGAAATGTTGTGCAAAACTTCAATTAAGCGTATAACAACATACAGTACGTATAAAACTAAAAATAAAATCACTTTAGAACTCTACGTCGATGTAGAAAAGTAGGTTAAAAATGTGCACATGTTGTGAATATGGTCAAAATATATCTAAACCATATGTATAATACTGTTTAAAATAGACCTGTTGACTCTGTTGTGGGACTGGTCTGTGGAAAAAAGATTATAAAGATTATAAAAATTGAAGAGGTGCCAAACGTTTTTTTTTTACTTGTCCTAACATTCAAATGTGTCCATGTAATGAGTCATTTACATCCTTATACTGTGGTACCCCAGCTAACGAACGCTTCTGGTAACAAAAAATCCGGGTACCGAAGAAAAAAAAAAAAAATAGGCCAAAA
>JAQQAE010011903.1:0-13393 GCA_029823295.1 Pseudamia nigra | reverse complement strand
ATTATAAGGCGCAGTGTCATATTTGGACAAAATTGACGGCGTTTAGGTGCGCCTTATAGTCCGGAAAATACGGTAGTGTCAGGTGTACATATGTGACATCTCTCTTTTATTTGCCATGTTACCGCCATTCAAGTCTGGTGACACTCAATAAAAGACTCAATCACCCTTCCTCAGGCATGTTCAATTTCCGACAGAGACAACAGTGGGGTTGGGGTTGGGCATGGGGGGGGGGATTTGAGGAGGGAAGGGGACAAAAAGAGGAGCAATGGAAGATCCTGGAATGTGGCGGCTGCAGCTGCTTTACATCCTGTTAGTGTTTCCTGAGTGTAATCCTATTTGAACGCGCTGCATGTCAAACATTGGGAACACCCATTTTCTTGCAGTTGTTTTTTCTTTATTTCATTATTACGGAAGACATCCAAACTGCAGGAGAACACATATATGGAAGTGCAGTAGAAAGCACTAACACCGCGCAGACCTCCACCAAGGCAGCTCAGTTTCTCTTCATAGTGAAAACCTGCTGTTATCATTTGAACCTATACTCATTTCCTCCATAATGGAATTGCACCCAAAGTAATATTCTTAAATTTATTTGACCCTCATTTCTGGATTCTTTGACCATGAAAACCTGCCATTGGCATTTGGAATCACATACTGTACATATTGTGATTAGTTCAATATTTATTCACAAAAAATTTCCATCATACTGTTTTTCTTCTGGATCAAGCTCAGAAAATGTTGAAGTTATGTCAAATCCATGGGCACATTACTGAATCAAGACACTTTCCACTACAATTTTGTGTCAGTTTCATGTCTATAGTTTTATTTACTACCTTACAGATGCTAATTTTCCTCACTCCTGGTAAGTATAATCATTCTGGATCACTATATCCAGAATATTGCCCATATCTGGATCAATCTTTGTCGTTCAATAGAATCCATTACGGTGTTATCCTGTGTTTTTGGTTAAACTTTCTGGGTGCTATTTGTGTCATTACAATGACAAATGTTGAATTTGGCCCAATCTCACAATGGTGAAGAATCCTTTAAAAATCTCCTGGATCCAGACGATGATCGGGATCATTACCAGAATCTTATCAACTGGTCTTTTTGCCTGACCAGACACCAATGAAGTATTGATATTTGATAGCACACAGGGACCAACAGACTGAAAGACGTTTTTACGTAAGTTAAGAGGAAAATTTTAAATTTGATTCTAAATTTTACAGGAAACCAATGAAGAAAAACCAGTACTGGAGAGATATGATCTCTCTTTCTTACTCCAGTTAAGATTCCTGCTGCAGCATTTCTGATTTTAAGTGAGATATTTATTTATTTATTTAGAGATTGAGATTTTCCAGCTGAAACCTCCAACTCTCAAAAACACACTTTTTCATCCTGTGTTTGTCTGTTTTATGTTATGCAGAAATGCAGTCCTGCCTCTACTATGTTGGAGTGGTTGTGGTCTTACTGTCAGT
This sequence comes from Pseudamia nigra, assembly GCA_029823295.1. Taxonomy (NCBI): domain Eukaryota; kingdom Metazoa; phylum Chordata; class Actinopteri; order Kurtiformes; family Apogonidae; genus Pseudamia; species Pseudamia nigra. Next base: position 11,915 of record JAQQAE010011903.1, on the reverse strand, counting down.
AGCTCTACCCATAGCATCATTTTCCCATGGTGCAAGCCGTGTCTCCTGTCAGAACATAATTCCAGGCCACATTCGAGCTCAATCCCAGGACCCTCAGCACAGCCACATCACCCTGCACACATCAACCTCCTCTTACCTGCCTGGACACTTAGTCACAGGTATTGATTCATATTTGGAGAAATTCTACAATTGTACATAAACACACAGTATGTAATTTAACAAGTATTTGCTTATGAACAAATTAACTATTGTCCCTTTTTCTGTGTCTCGTTGACCCCAGTGACTGTGCGAAGCTCTCGAGACTTCATGGGTTTCCTGCTTCAGGCTCGCAGTGTGCAGGGGGCTCGGATCAGAACCAAAAATGCAGCCAGAGAAGGGGTCAGGCCTACAACAGTGGGTCCGCTGCTGGTGAGGGGCTCATGGACCCTCGCTCCCCCTGGCACACACACCCTGCGTTGCCTTTCAGAGGGTGACACTATTACTCATTCAGACAAACAGCTGAAGAGAAACCTGTCATTTGTATGGAGAGCTCCTGATGTTCCAATGGGAGACATACGGTTCTAGTAAGTACTATTTGTACAGGTTCACCACTAAATACAAGTGAAACATGTACAGTCAAATCATTTGTATTTTGTACTTCTGTCATTTCAGCATCACAGTCGTGCAATCTTACTTTATGTACTGGGCAGGTATTGAGTCTGCAGTGCTGCAGGATGGGACTCATGGCACCTGGATACAAAATAACAAAGTTTTGTTAGACAATGGGAATTCATTTTTCACCCTAAAAGAAGGTGCTACTGCTATGCCAGGTAGGCAGCACGAAATGAACAAACTGCATACCCTATGTAGGAAACAAGTTTGCAGAATTATGATAAATACTGTGAATTTTACTATTTAATCAATGTTATTTGTATGTTGGTCTTATACAGATCTACTGTTGTAATAAAGAAACACTGACTGCAAACTTTTCTGACAGAAAAGATTTTATCCCCTTAGCTAAAGTGATACTAAACTTAAACTGCATAACTGCATTTTAAACTTCAAATGGCTTAAAGGTGCAGTCAATGATGCTGACAAATTAGCTCTTAACCAATGGTTTATAGTGGTACACCATAAATGATTAGCCAGGTGACTTGCCATTCAGCATGGCTGTAGTTTATCTAACCACACGATGACTGAGGAGAGACAGCCTGCATTTCAGATTCCTTCAACATCTGGAACAGGTAAGAAAAGAACAAACATATTAGCTTGACAACTGTGAGGTTGTAAGCAGAGTTGACTGGCAGGTCGCCTGCTTAATCATTTATATCAGTCCATCACAAACAATTAGCTACTACAGTAGCTAGTTTGGCAACATCATACACGGCACCTTAAGGTGTGATGAAATACATCAATACAGAGGATTATTACAACAGATTTAAAAAGAAATAACATCTGCATTTTACATTTAAACGTGATCAATGTGGCACTTGTTTTAAAGTCTATTGTGATTTTTCACACTTTCATAACTAGAAAGCACTCAGTTCCAAATATTCCATGAGAACCCTACATTTCACTGCTCTGAATTGTAGGATCCAGAATATTGCCAGGATCCAGATGAAGCTGTCGAGATATGGTAGAACCTACTGTGAGAGTATCCAGTATAGAGTTGCATGCAAAAATGCTGAATTTGGCTTTATCTCACAATGATAAAGAATCCTCCAAAAATTTTCCAGATCCAGACAGTGATCCGGCTCACTCCCAAAATCTAATTCATTGGTCCTTATGCCATTTCCAAACTGTCCTGAAAATTTAATTTAAAATCTGTTCATAACCTTTTGAGTAATCCTATCAACAGACTGACAAACAAACGGGACAAAAGCAAAACCTCCTTGGTGGAGGTAATAAAGCAGAAATGAGCATCTCAGACCATTCTATACCATGAAATTTGTACAAAAAAATCACACAAACACCTCTAATCCAAGGTGCTCAGTCCATCTGTCTTTCAGTCAGTCTATCAAATCTGACAGGACTGAAGCCTATTCAGAAACTCTTGTTTCACATGGGGGCAGCAAATTTGCTTTGTAAAATGTTTGCCTCTATCAGTTAAATTGCTTTGTTATATTGAATCTGAGGTAACATTCAAACTCAGTAGCACAAAAATACTAGCTACAGAATTGCTTTTTGGTGTGGATCTGGTAGGTTCAAGAAGCTTCAATAACATGACAAAACTGTGAGAATACAGTATTTTAAATATAGTGTATTGTACATTTGAACAGAGATTGATGCCTGTCTCAGTTGGTAAAACCAGTACAAGGACTCAAACTTTTAGAACCTCATACAGGTCTGTATAGATGTCTTTGGGTCTCTGTTTTCCTGAACTAATCCTGTTACCCATTTCCACAAAGCATTGTATTTCCTATCCCTAATATGGTTAGGTCCAGGAAATAGCACATAACCAAAGTGTAACTAAAATCTGAAACAATCACTGACAAGTTAAATTCAAACATTTACAGTAACTCAAAGAAGCCATGGAAGTCCTTTTTGTGCCTTCATCTCAAACATCATACAACCAAATTCAATCGTAACAAAACAAGTTTTCACATATACATTGTTCACAGTTTCATTGTTTTTGTCCTTTACAGCTTTCAGAGAGCATCAAGTTTTCAGCAAGCAAACAAGGAATGAAACAGCCAGCCCTGCTTCTACCCCACAACCTACATCAACAACACACAGTGATACGCAAAAATATACATTTCTAGAAATTCTGAGAGGAGTTATTCACCCAGGCTTACTGAGAAACAGCCCTGCAACTTCAGCATCTGTTCCACTTGACCCAAGGAAAAAGCAGGCAGTCACAAATAATAGCTTTGTGCTTCTACAGAATGTTACAATAGACACATTTTCAAATGCAGAATCACATTCAGGTGTGTTTGAAGAGTTAGAAACTGACACACGAAACAATATAACCCTTACTAGTGCTTCTTCTGGACTCCTGCCAGTTTCTACTCCATCAACTGAAGCCAAATATACTACTTTCAATCTTTTGATAAATGTTACAGTTCAAAACCAAACCAGCTCTGTGTCCTTGCTACAGCTTCTTTTGAAAGATGAAAAAATGGAAAAAGAAGAGGCAAATACAAACGTCAAAGATATAAATCTATCTGTCACTCCTGACGTAGGGAACACAACACTGAAACTGACAACCGCTACCGCCACATCTATGCCTTCAGTTATTACCAGACTATACACAACAGTTCCTTCAAGAATTACAAGACTGAATGAAAAAGAAGCAATCCAGGACCAAACAATTCCAGTGAAGTTCCAGACTCTGAGTAGTTCATTAGAACCTTGGTCTAGACTCTCCAAGAAACAGTGGACTTCAGTACTGCCAATGGTTGAGTACAATACTTCTTCACCAAAGCCCTTTTCTCACACTGAGACCTCTACATTCAAGCCACTTCCTCATTCTCAAGGTGGTACAGTTGGTCAGACCTTCACCTTGCCTCCCACATCTTCTCCAAAGCCACCTTTCCAGTCCCAAATGTCTTTACTAAACACCAGTTTCCAATCCAAATCTGCCACTTTTCCATTCTTTCTACCGTCCAACGTAACTTCAACCCATGTCTCAAACCAGTCTCTTTCACGTCTGAGCTTACCCAAGAAACAAAATCACTACCATATCTTCAAGTCCAAGCCCACAAATAGTCCTCCTAGATCCAAAGGAGGACACAAACAAACCACTCCATCTCAATCTCAAATACAAATAACAGCATTTCAAAAGTGGAGCAACTTTCCCCAAACAGTCTTACCTGAAAGTCCGGGCCAAGCGACTTCTCAAAAGACAGACACATCCCAATCGAAAACTCTGCCTCAGGCATTGGGTCAATCTGCCCAAAATGGTGCACCATTGGTACATACCTTTGGGATAAAGCAAACACAATCATTAGTAACTTCTCCATCTTTCAAACCTCTGCCATTAACCTCAAGATTTGACCAAATCCTCACACCGGACAAAGATGTCATGAATCTTCCAGCCTTTGCCCGTGTATTCTCGTCCACTGCTACACACCTGTCAGACCTTCAGTCTTCATCTTTTTCCACTCCCACAAATTCATCTGCTTCCATCTCTGAGAAAAACAGACCCATGACAACTCCAACTTTTCCTGCTGTTACGACTCCCTCCCCAATCTCAATGCCTCCTCCTACTCCTTCTGTGCAACCTTCCTATACTTCTACTTTGCCCTGGACTACTCCTACTATACCTTTCTCCCACTTACCCAACACGTATTCAAAGTTTGCTTTGCCTTCTTCTACAATTAGATCCCATCCCCGCTCTTCTTCCTCCACCAGCATTTCAGCAACCATGACTCCCTCTTCATCTTCATCTTTATCCCATTTATCTTCTTTTTCTCCATTGTTCAGATTTACTGTAACCTCTCTGTCTACCACCACTTTTCCACGGCCCTCTGCAGCTCCCCGGCGCTCTTTCCACAACCCCATCACATCCTTGTCTTCCCCACTACCCTCACGCAGGGTTACCATTGGCCAGAGGTTACTAATCCAGAATGGCATTGAATCAACTAACCCTGAGCCAAACCTTAATCCATCAACACCTAAGACTGTAGCTCACCAAAACTCTGAATCCCACCCAAATCTTAGACTCAGTCATGGGAACAACATGAAGCCACATGTTCCTAACACCAATGCTAAGCCTAAAGGACCCCCCGTAACTCCAGATACAGGGGGCAAATATCCTGATATTATCCCAAGGCACAGTGCCTGGGAGCTGGGCATGCTGCTAGGCTGCTCAGCAGGCCTGGGCATGGTGCTGGTGGTTGCAGTTAGATACATTTACCGCCAGGCTTGTGGAAAACGGACAGAGGTGACACTGAATGACAGGGAGAGGGAGTACAGCAGAGGAGAAAGAGGACTGATTCATGTGCAGGAGTGTGGAGATTTGGTCAGAGTGCGGAGATTAAGGGACAACAGTTTTGTGCTTTTGGCAGAGTATGATATTTTGGCTTCACCTGGTGACTGAAAGATGGAAACTGTGACATTTTCCATCAAATGATAGGTGGGAAATGTCACCTTGTTTGCCAGGTACAAAATATTTCATGAAGTTTTACAAATTATAAAAAACCTTCCGTTTCGCCAAAAATACATATTACTCTTCGTTAATTGAAGATAATAGAAATAATCCTAGATTTGTCTTCAGCACTGTGGCCAGATTAACAAAAAGCGATAGTTCTATTAAAACCAATATCCCCTCAACTCTGTCCCCTAATGATTTCTTGCAGCTTTTCACAAATAAAATGACTATTAGAGAACAAATCTGCAGTACCTCCCCACCGTCTCCCATAGTTACGTCTAACACAGTATCTGCAGAGCCCCCTACTCTCATACATCTAGACTCCTTCTCATGTATTAATCTCTTAGGACTAACTAAAATAATCAACTCAGCAAAACCCTCCACTTGTCTGCTGGACCCCATCCCAACTAAATTATTTAAAGATGTCTTTCCCTTGATTGACAGTACTATTTTGAATGTGATAAACCAGTCTCTATCATTAGGCTATGTGCCACAGGCTTTTAAAACCACTATGATTAAGCCCATCCTTAAAAGGACTAACTCTGACCCAGGTGGCCTAGCTAACAATAGACCCATCTCTAACCCACCATTTCTAGCTAAAGTCCTTGAAAAAACTGTTGCTTAACAACTTTAACAGCATTTACACAGAAATAACCTGTTTGAAGAATTTCAGTCAGGGTTTAGAGAACACCACAGCACTGAAACTGCACTAGTGAAAGTTATTAATGATCGTCTATTAGCTTCAGATAATGGACTCGTTTCAGTACTTGTACTTTTGGATCTTAGTGCTGCTTTTGACACTGTCAACCATAAAATTCTGTTGTACAGATTAGAACACACTATTGGTATTAAGGGTACCGTGCTAAATTGGTTTCAGTCTTACTTCACACAAAGATTTCAATTTGTACATACAGTATTAACTACCAGTTATCCACTCAATCTGAAGTTGGTTATGGCGCTCTGCAAGATTCAGTACTAGGACCAATACTTTTTACACTTTACATGCTGCCTTTAGGTGACATAAGAAAGCACAGCCTAGGTTTTCATTGTTATGCTGATGACACACAGCTGGATCTCTCCATGAAACCGGATGAATTACATACCTACTTCAACAAAATTGCATGCTTGTTTAAAAGACATTAAGGCCTGGATGGCTTCTAACGTTTTCCTGTTGAATGAAAATAAAACCAAAGTTATGATTGTTGACCCAAGGAATCTAAAGAGTACCTTCCCTAATGACTTCCCTAATATGGAGGAACTTGGGGGTGATCGTGGATCAGGATTCATCCTTCAGTTGTCATATAAAACAAATGTCCAGAAATGCCTTCTTCCATCTCCATAATATTGCAAAAATTAGGAATGTCCTGTCCCAAGGGGACACAGAGAAATAAATTCATGCATTTGTCACATCTAGGCTGGATTACGGTAACTCACTACTGGGAGGATGTCCAAATAAAGACATTAGAAAAAACTCTAACTGATCCAAAATGCTGCAGGACGAGTTTTAACTGGAGTCTCAAGGAGAGATCATATTTCTCCAATACTAGCTTCCCTTCATTGGTTGCCTGTAAAGTTTAGAATTGATTTTAAAATCCTCTTAACTTATAAAGCCCTAAACAACAAGGCTCCATCCTATATCAAAGATCTTATTGTTCCCTACAAACCAATCAGAACTCTCCGCTCTCAGAGTGCAGGTCTACTTGTGGTTCCTAGAATCTCTAAAACTAGACTGGGAGGCAGAGCCTTCAATTACCAAGCTCCTCTCCTGTGGAATCAACTTCCAATGTAGGTGCGGGATGCAGACACACTCTGTATAGTCCTAGGCTGCAGGGGGACAGTAATGCACTGAGCTTTGCTTTCAGCTTCTCTCTTTATCTCCTTTTTAACACTCCTATACCTCTCAGTTTACTATATATCTCTTCCCTTCCTCGCTCTCCATCTACTTCTCTCTCCTTATCTCTCACCTCTCCAGTCACCTCTTACTGTCTTATTTTCTGTGATACTAACTTGCATCTTCCCTGTAGCTTTTGTGTCATCCCTCTGACCTAGGTCTCCTGATGACCTATCTGTGTGTTTGCTGGTTCTGGAGCGGTCTAGTGTCTGTGGATGTTGTTTGCTGTTCTATCGCTACTCTTTTGTATCTCCTCTGTCCACTAACCCCAACTGGTTGAGGCAGATGGCCACCTACCCTAAACCACTGGTTCTGCTGGAGGTTTTTCTATTCTATTTGTATAATGCCAATCATAATCACTGATTATCTCTAGGCGCTTCACAATTTGAGGCTGAGTCATGACTATACAGACAATAATTTGCATTCACAACTGTGACATACAATTAACCTAGTACATGTTTTTAGTTGTGGGAGGAAGCCAGAGAACCCAGGACCTTCTAGCTGTGAGGCACGAGTGCTACCCACTGCACCACCGTGTCGCCCTTTTTCTCTTCTGTTAAAGGAAGTTTTTCCTCACCCTGTCACCCTTGACTTGGTCTCGGTGGTTCTGTTGGGTTTATTCTCTGCATAGTCTTGAGGTCTCTGCCTCGAATTGTGAAGCGCCTAGAGATAATCGGCGATTATGATCGGTGCTATACAAATAAAAATTTAATTGACGTTAATTAGACCTATTTTTAAGTCATAAATAGTGAAGTGGAGGCCGATTAGTAATATTTGATTTAAAGAGAACATATTTTACACATTTCACACAAGTTTACAAATTTCAGCTCAAAATATTACAAGGATACTTCATCATCCATATCTATACCATATATACTCAGCTGTTACTCCCTGAATTGGTGTCCCACAATTTTCCCCCACACCTGCATGCAAATCAGGAATCTTGCCACTGCATAAGGCATTCACAAGTCTTTACCAGTTCTTCTTTTTCATATATTTCAGCTAGCTACTATATCTCCAGACACACCCATGATGCTGAACTCTGCCTGTCTCCAACCTCCAGTCCAATCCCAAGTTCTTACTTACTGACCTGTTACAGTTTTTTCTTGGTACTGTTGCCTCCACAGAAAGATTTTGATGTATGGGCCATCATTTGACTCTGTTTCCTTCTTGTTTCTTGGGTTATGGACTTCCATTTCCCAACCATCACCCAAGACCACAAATTCCACTCCAAACTCTTCCACCTGGCCTCAATCCAGTACTCCTCTCAGCTGCTGCTTCAGTCCACTGAACATGTCACTAAAGCAACCCCAGATCTCTAAGCACAGACTCCTCTGGACTGATACACTTTCCTGCCTGTCAACTCCCAACCTATACTGAGAGTCACTGGTGTATGCTCTCCCAAATGAAACCACTGCCTAAGTCGTAACAGGAGCAATATCCAGGAATCCAAAATGGATCAATTATGATCCAACAACCTGAAAAGTGGGACAAGAGTGTCTGCTGCTGAGACTCATCAGACTCAGATGGAGGTTGTTCCTAGGACATGTTATCCAAAAACAGGAACTTGAAGATCTCTGTCTTGCCAGATGTCTCCAGAGAAAGAGGAGGACAAAGCACCATCATCTCCCTGCTGGCAAATAATCCCCAACAAAGATGGAACCAAAGAAGAGAAGAAAAGCTCACATGTGAAGACCCATTCGTCTATGGCTCAATCAGTTATCGCACTCCAGACAATGACGATCTGAAAAGAGGCAGTGTGTATTTCTCGTTCAAGTTGGCATTTTGATATTTTAGAGCCCTTGAGCTTCACAATATGACTCCTTGAAAGGCCGTGTGTAATATTTAGTGGCATCTAGTGGTGAAGTTACAGATTGCAATTAACAGAACACATCCTGCTTTAATTAAATACAGCCTCATTAGAGCTACAGTAGTGTTTGTTTTGTTTGCTTTTAAATCATTTTACCTCTAGTGTACAGTCAGAAATAGTAGGCAACGCTAATACACCTTAACACTGGATGCTACCTGTGATTAAACAGACAGAATGAGATGCATGGCGGTGGTGAACTATGTGGTGATGACCTGTGTTTTCAGTAGATACTGTACAGTATAAATGCCTCATTGTAGAATCAAGAATTGTGTCCTGAGAGGGAAACAGGAAAATTAAAATTAGAAAGACACACACCATTAGATGGATTTTCTTTCTTTGAATGCAGTAGAAACACAAATCAATCAAAACACATATAGTACACTGCCAGTCAAAAGTTTGGACAAACTGTCTGAATCAGTGTTTGTACATTAATACTGAAGAAATCCAAACTATGCGAGAACACATATGAAATTATGTAGCAAACAAAAAACTGTTCAATATGTCTTATATTTTAAAATTGTCCACATTTAGGTACATTTACAGATGTGGATAAAATTGTTGGTACCCTCTGTAAATGACAGAAAAACCCACAATACTTACAGAAATTACTTGAATCTGACAAAAGTAATAATAAATAAAATTTTATGAAAATTAACCAATGAAAATCAGACATTGCTTTTGAACTGTAGTTCAACAGAATTATTTTAAAAGAACAAACTCACGAAACAGGCCTGGACAAAAAAGATGGCATCATTAATTTAATATTTTGTTGCACAACCTTTTGAGGCTATCACTGAAATGAAACGATTTCTGTAACTTTTAATGATACTTCTACACCCCTCAGTGGGTATTTTGGCCCACTCCTCATGAGCAAATGGTAAATGGTCTTGCACTTATATATTACCTTTCTACCCTATGGCACTCAAAATGCTTTACACTGCTTTCCATTCACCCAGCCACACACACCAATGACACTCACTGGTGTATGAATGACACTCACTGGGAGCAATGTGGGGTTCAGTGTCTTGCTCAAGGACACTTTGGCCTGTGGACATGAGAAGCTGGGATTTGAACTGCTAACCCTTCGGCTCCTAAGCAACCTGCGCTACCTATTGAGCCACAGCTGCCCCAAACTGCTCCAGTTGTCTCAGGTTTGAAGGGTGCCTTTTCCAGACGGCATGTTTCAGTTCCTTCCATAGATGTTCAATAGGATTTAGATCAGGGCTCATAGAAGGCCATTCTTGTAGGTTTTTAGTTGTGTCTCGGGTCATTATACTGATGCAAGACCCATGACCTGCAACTGAGACCAAGTTTTCTGATACTGGGCAGCACATTTCTCTCTAGAATACCTTGACAGTCTTGAGATTTCAATGTAGCCTGCACAGATTCAAGACACCCTATGCCAGATGCAGCAAAGCAGCCCCAGAACATAAGCGAGCCTCCTCCATGCTTCACAGTAGGGACAGTGTTCTTTTCCATGTATGCTTCATTTTTCCATATGTGAACATCAAGCTGATGTGCGTTGCCAAAAAGTTCCAGTTTTGTCTTGTCTGTCCATAGGACATTCTCCCAGAAGCCTGTAGTAACCCTGTTGGTGCTACTACAACTACTGACTAAATGGATATTATGGCAAGAAACACTCAGTTAAGACCGTCCATAATTACTTTAAGAAATGAAGTTATGTTAATCCAAAAAATCTTAAGAACTTTGAATGTGGCCCAAAGTGCAGTCGCCAAAACAATCAAATACTCCAACGAAAATTGCTCTCGTGAGTACTGTTCCAGGAAAGGAAGAGCAAGAGCTACTTCTGCTGCCGAGCAGAAGTTTATTACATAGTGGTGCGACCGATGTTGCAGTGGCCTCCCTTCCTTAAGTAGGAGAAACGTAATTTCATTTTTTTTGTGTGTGCTGCTTGCAGTTGGAAAACAAATGACAAATGAAGCAATCCAATCCAATATTAGAACTACCAGCCTCAGAAGCTACCACTTAACAGCATCTCAGACAGCGTTTGACAGTTTTGGTGAATGCACTTGTGGACAAATTAGTAATAAAGTAATGATGGACTCATTTTTCTTTACTTAACTGAGTGTTTCTAGCCATAAGATGAATTTGTACAGTAGTTATAGTACCACTAGTAGGAAGAGGAACTTTGCACCCTCTCTTCATCTGCACAAGACAACTGATCTAAAGCATATTAAGAAGGTACGTAAGAAATGGCATAAATTCAATCATCTGTGAGGTCTTCACTGATGATGTACAAAGTGGAAAATGATTTAAAAAAACACTGAAGGAGAAGTTGTGTCCAAAGTTTAACTGACAGCGTACACAAAAATGCTACAAACACAATAACTAAGCCAAAGCAACACTAATTATTGTTAAATGTTCATGTACACCTCATGATCTTTTCACAATATGCTTATTTCTCTCAGATGTAGGTAGAACATGGTTGCAGTTATGGCTACACATGACCTTAGATAATTGTCTTTTTCAAAGAGTAAAACCTTAGTGTATAAAGTTTTGTCAGTTGTATGAGCATAATATAGATGAATTTAGTAATAAAGTATATTTTAAGTATAATACAATGTGTATTTCTTTATTTTATCCCTTGTGGTTTGAGACTTCAGTCGAGGGAGAGGTGATAGAGTCGTTTCAACCCATTTCAGCCTGTGGAGCAAATAATAATGTAATGTAATAAAGCCCATAATGTAATAACCTGCCAATACTGTAATAAAGGTTTTGAGCCAATAACATTATAACATTTTGTCGATAATGTAATAATCTATTGTATTATTGGCTCTGTATTACATTAGTGGTCTAGCATTAAAAAATCTTTGGAAATTTAGTAAATGCAGCTGATAATGTAACTGTCAGAGCCGAACGCACTGACAGGAGACTCAGACGCGGGACTCAGAGCAAAGTTCATTTTTAGCCAGTTTATTGACATATTTGAACACCTTCAGGTAGGGCGAGGCAAAAGAACGGGTCGGGGAAACGAGCGGGGAGTCGAAGGGCCGAGCAAACGGGGAATCCAAAATACAGTCCGTGGTCAGGGAGCGAGCAGGCAGGCAATCCAGGGGCAGTCC